>JAQQAE010004022.1:0-19328 GCA_029823295.1 Pseudamia nigra | reverse complement strand
GGCAGTTCTGGACATTTGTTTTATATGAGAACTGAAGGATAAATCCTGATCCACGATCACACCCAAATTCCTCACAATTGTACTGGGATCAACCTAAATGTTGTCTATATTAAGGAAGGCATTACAAGACTCTCAACCCTTATTTTTTTTGTTTTGGGCCAAAAATTTCTCTTTGTATTTTAAAGGTTGCACCTGAAAGAATTACAGTAAAAACATGCACTATCCTATCAGTTTATAATGAAGGTGTGGTCTAATTTCTGTCCATTTTCTTGATTATTCCTTTTTTATTTTTTATTTTTTTTGGCTCCCTATATAAATGTATGCAGTAAAGGCAGACTGATAAATGATTAATGATCAGAGCACAGAAAATGATTCACTGGAGATTGAAAATATCCCTCACTAGTGTCCACACGAAAACTCCTGGCCTTGGGTTTAACCCCCGTCCTCTGTCCCTTTCTCCAGCTTATCGTCAGGAGGAGACAGTGAGCTTCGACGGCTGGGACCCTAGTCTGAACTGCATCGAGCAGACCACAGAGTGGGGGGCCTGCTCCAGAACCTGTGGCATGGGGGTCTCGACCAGAGTCACCAACAAGAACCACAAATGTGAGATGGTGAAGCAGAGCCGGCTGTGCATGATCCGACCCTGTGAGGAGCAGCACACACCGCTCACACAGCTCACACCTAAGGTACTTCAGGTTAAAGAGCTGTCGTTCTAATCACAGGGGTAGATTTCAGGGGAGATGAGGCAGATTTGTCCCCCTCAGTATTAGTGAAATGTACATTTCTCCTCCCAAGAGAAAAAAACATGCTGTACATAAATATTAACATACTTGTTAATTTTTGGGGTCATTTATGTTCACTATTTGATATTCTTGTTTGTTTTTGGGCAGTTTCTCAATTATTTTGTTCATTTCTTGACTACTGTTTTTGTTTCATTTTGTGGATTGTTTTGGATTTTTTTAAATCTGTTGATCATTTTGTTGATTTTAAGGATTATATTCTCTTTGTATAGAATTTTATTGCTTTTGCTGCTCAGTTCCAGTCATTTTGTTGTTTGTTTTTTTTTTCAATTTTGTTCATTTTTCTCTTCACTTCCTTGCTGTCATTTATTTTGCTCATTTTCCCTCATTTTGTTGCTTACGTAGTTCATTTTCTTGGTTATTTTCTTCATTTTTATTCATTTTCTTGATCAACTTGGTCATTTCTTTATCATTTTGTCAATTTCATGGACTATTTCATTCATTTTTGTTCATTTTAGGCACCGGGGTTTTTTGTTCAGTCTTTGGCTACTTATTTTGTTCATTTTTACTCACTCTTGATTTTTTTTGTTATTTTTGTTAATTCTCTTGACTATTGACACATTTGTGTTCATTTAAGTTGTCTATTTCCTCTGTCTTTGTTCATTTTCTTTGTTATTTAGGGTTTTGTTCTTCATTTTATTAACTTTATTGCATATCTTGTTCATTTTCATGTTTATTTCTTAACATTTGTTCACTTTGTCGATCATTTTGTTCATTTGTGTTCATTTGTGTTAGTATGTTCTGTTTTCATAAAATGTGGTTCATTTTCATTCAATTGGTCTCTTGTTTAGCTCATTTTGGTTCATATTCTTCATTTTTTTAGTTGACTTTTGCTCATTTTCTTGATTATTTTGACCTCCAATGTGTAATAAAACCAAAAGCCTGTGCCCACAGTACAAATACTAAGTGAAGCCTTTCCCTTTTCTTGCAGAGGGGCAGTAGGTGCCAGAGGATGGTGAGGAGCGACCATGCCGTCCATTTCTCCTATAAGAACTGTACCAGTGTCCAGGCGTACAAGCCTCGCTACTGCGGCACCTGCACAGACGGACGCTGCTGTACCCCCCACCGGACCCGCACGGTGCTGGTGCAGTTCCAGTGCACCAACAGCAGAGCCGTCCGCAGGCCCGTCATGGCCATCTTGACCTGCGCCTGCCACAGCAACTGTCCTCGAGACAACGCGGTGTGGGAGACGATGGTGTGAGAGGAAAGAGTAATGAGGTTAGAAAGAGCAACAAATCCACATTATTGGTGGTTTCGATGATTAATCTGGATATTCATAGACACACCAAAATCAGAATAAGTTCAGACAGTGTAGAAAGTGCAAAATGGAGACACAGGAATTAAGAAATTAACCCAAATAATGAGCAAAATGTGTACAAAATCATCAAGAAAATTAACAAAAATAAAGGAACCAAGCAACAAAAGAAACAAAATAAAAAACGATATTAATAAAAAAGGAAAAACGTAAACCCAAAATTAACAAAAGTGAAGAAAACAATTGTAATTTTTTTTATTAAAGAAATAATAGCAAAAGTAACAATACTGCAAATGAAAAAAGAAACAAAATGACAGAAATAAATAGGAATATGAGCAATATTCAACAAAAATATTCAAGAAAATGAAGACAAAAAGCAATAACATAATCAAAAAGGGACAAAGTAATCACCAAAATGAAAAAAAATAAGTGAAAGTCAAATCAATAAGCAGCAATATAAAAAAGCCCTGAAAATGAACAAAAATTAACAAAATAATGAAGAAAATGAGCAAAAATGAAAACAAAAACAACAGAATGACAAAATCAAGAAACAATATGAACAAATTTGAACAAGAATGAAATCAATTTTTTTTTTTAAATGCAAAATTAACAAAAATGAACTGTGGAATTAATCAACAAAATTTTAAAAATGAAGAAAATAAGCCTCAAAATGAACCAACATGTCATAAAACAGACAAGAAAATGAACAAAAATAAGTGACAATAGGAGAAAAATGAACAATCAAATCATCCTAAATCCTTTAGGATCTTTCTGGACCTTTAAATTGCAGCCTTTCACAATTACATGTTGGCTATTTGTGCAGCTGTGCTTCATACAAGTCAATGTAGATTTAATAGTGCTGCATTATGTTATCATTTGCATTTTCTACACTGTACGAACTTTTCTGTCTAGTGTTCTTAGTTGGTTTGAAGGACGGTACACTAAACAGTCCTTAAACTTAACAAAAGTCTAATATTACAGACGTATCCACATAAAAGACGAACAAACTCATGAAACATTTCAGAACAAATTCTCCTGTTCTGTGCTGGAGGTTATAGAGACCAAATATCCCTGTATCCCCTTTTCCTGGAGGGGGAGTTTATCGTGTAACATCCTGTGGACAAAAAGTGTTGACTTAACTATCGCTAAACAGAATAAAAGCACTTAACGCGTGGCATTGAAGCATTAAAGCTATTTGACTTCTAGAAGTAAGGAGGGTGCTGCTGTATACCATTTTTAATAGATTTTAGTTGATGGTTAGAGGTAAAATGAACAGCAAAGTGAACGAAAAAGAAACAAAGTAATCACAGAATGTACATGAATAAAAAAAATAACCAACACAGATAGAAAAATAAGCAGCGGGACAAAATTATCCCCTAAAAGAAGAAATATAACCAATAGAATAAGAAAAATTCAGATAAGGTGAAAAATTTCACAACAATCCAAAAAAAATGAACAAAAGTGAAGAAAGTAACCAGAAACATGAACAAAATGTGAACATAATAATCCCCAAAATTGACAAAAAGGAATCAGTTAATTTAAAAATTAATAAACAAGGCAATAGGCATTAAAAAAATAAAGCAGGGAAATGATTTAGTTGAATAAAAGTTGAAGGAAGAAGCTGAATTAAAGGGCATAAAATAATACTCAAAATGAACGAAAATGAACAAAATAAACAACAACATGAGAAATTATAAGAAAAATTCACAGACACTGATAAAAGTCTATGGGGGAAAAAATCAAAATGATGAAGAAAATTGGCAAAAAAAATAAGCTGCAAATTGCACAAAATCACTGGCAAGATGAAACATTAACAAAACAATCCCCAAAATGTACAAAAGTAAAGAAAATAATCTCCAGCATAAACAAAAATGAATCAATCAATTCAAATCATCAATTAATAGAAAGTGAAAAATGCAATGGGAGAAAAAGTCAAAATCCTCAAGAAAATGAGCAAAACTGAAGAACGAGCATCCAAATCAAAAAAATAAATGAGCTACAACTTTTTAAAAAGAATCACCAGCAAAATTAAAAATAAAATAAAAAATGAACAAATTCATGAAGAAAATGAACAAAAATGAAAACAAATTGCCCCAAAATAGACACGTACGTTATTATATACAAAACATGCTTTTCTTGCAGCAGATAAATGCACATTATAAATAATGAGGGGTACAAATGCCCCCATTCCCCTGAAATCTACCCCCGTGGTTGGAGTTGATGTAATTTCAGTCTCCGTTTAAGAGATTCATTCATCAAAAGCTCCAGTGGCCTCCAGTTGGTTACTTGTAGTTTTCCTTGGAAGATTAACACTCAGGTGAATTAGACCCACAGTTTTGGTTTTATTTGTGTTTTTTTAGACAAAGGACGTGTAGGCAGAGTGCTTCTGTTCAGCTGAAATTGTGAGAATCTTGTAAAAGCGCAGACAAAGTACAGTAAGGCATCGAGAAGCTTCCAGTAAAACCTTTTGTGTAATGCATGGCACCTCGAGCTACAAAAACACTATTATAATGCCATTTATCCTCGTTGCCCCCAAGCTCCAAGAAGACAGACGATTTTAACAGAAGCTGCTGGAAATTTTCCAACTATGAGACACATTTTTGAAATAACTGGACTGTGTACTTTGACCTGGTCCAAAAACCAGGGCTCGGTATATGAAAGCAGGGTCTTTGTTGTGACTCGGTGTCATTTCTAACGTCTGTCTGTAACGTAATCCCGGCCGTCGTTTAAGGCAGTGTCTGTTTTTGTTATTTCTGTTGTTTCTCTGTGCACGTGAACAACTGTTTTTATGATGACAAAAGTTTTGTAAATACTTGCTCTGTAGCTTCTTTGACTGAGTGTGTATCAAGTTTCCGTACAGCTTTACGGTAACAGTGAATTGTATATATTAGTATTTTTCACTATTCATTTTCTTATATCTGTCAATGCAATGCTCAAAATAAATCTGTATATTTTGTATCACAGTTCCATCTTTTTTATTATGATCATTATGTACAGTGTGATGAAGTAGCATTTGCCCCTTTCTTGATTTCTTCATTTTTATGTATTTTTCAAGTGTTTCAGATCATCAAACAAACACGAGTGTCCTGCCTGAACTGCAATCAAGCGTTTGCGATAAATTGCAATGAGTCTTTCACTTTTCTGTGGATTCTGTCTTGTTTTTGCACATCTGTCTTCCTTCAGCCACACTAGAGGGTTTTCAAGCATGAACAGCCTGTTCACCATGCCACAGCATCTCAATCTGATTTAAGTCCAGGCTTTGACCAGGCCAGTTCACCTTCATTATGTTTGTTGATCCATTCAGAGGTGGACTTTCTGGTACAGTATGTCTTACATTATTGACCTGCTGCATAACCCAAGTGCACTTGAGTTTGAAGTCATGAACTGATGGAGAGACATTCTCCTTCAGGATTTTTTAGTACAGAGCAGAATTCATGGTTCCTGGAGCCACAAAGCAGCCCCAGACCATCACACTACCATCACCGTAATTGATTGTTGTTGTGATGTTTGTTTTATGAAATACAGTGTTAGTTTTATACCAAATCTTACAAGAAGTACACCTTCCAAAAAAGTCAACAGATCGAAAATATGCCTACTTTAAAATATTACAAAAGTGGTCTTAGATGGGTACAAATATCCAGAAGTTGACCACAGCAGGGTGTTTCTTGCAGGAATGAAAGAGTGGAACAGTTGGATACATCATCATAATATTACTGCACATGGTCAGTGATGTAGCATTTCATAAACATAGTCTTTGTGAGTTTGTTTTGCCACTAAAACAAATAATGCATTTATTCATATACTGTACCACACCCAAGCAGAAGCCCAAAGTGGTTTCCAGTTTAGAGGAAGGTGACAGTTAAAAAAAAAATCCAAAATACAATACATCCTGCCAGATCACACACATACCGAATTAAGAGACATACAGAGCTCATCCTTAAACATATGAGTCACATGAGTGATTAAAGTCTAATTATCAGTTTAAAGAAATGTATAACCCCAGTGAAATTGAACAGGCCAAAGAGAATGAAAGAGTATAAAAGTACAAATGCATGTGAAGTTTACATGTTGCAAAAATAAAACCAGGACTAGCACCCTGTAGCAACTATATGAGGGCAATAACCTATTTGGTAAAGGACATTCTATAGAAGTGGGTTCTGTGAAGGCAATTAAAAGCTACAGAGGAGTCAGCTGATCTCACATTGATAGAAGACTGCATGCCACCCTTGGTTTTAATCTTGTTTGTGTTCACTAATGCAAACAAAGAAAGTGATCAGCATTTGTCAGTAGTGTAGACATGAAAATCAATGTAATCAACAGCTTTTATTAAAGTTACATTTGTTGTCAGTGTTTATTTGTATATTTATTTATCTGTTTGTTTGTTCACAACAAAACTCGAAAACTTATGAACAAATTTGGATGAAATTTTCATGGCACACAAACCAATTGATTAGATTCTGGGCATGATCTGCATCGTTGTCTGGATCCAGAAGATTTTAAAATGATTCTTCACCATTGTGAGAATGGACCAAATTCAACATTTGTCCAGAAAATTTTGCCAAAAACACAAGATAAGACCACAATAGATTGTATCAATCCAAAACGTTTGATTGATATGGGCAATATTTAGTGATCCAGAATGCTTATACATACAGGGTTTGAGGAAAAATATCTACTGTAAGGTAGTAAATAAAGCTATAGACATGAAACTGACACCAACTTGCAGTGGAAAGTGCTGATTCAACGACGTGTCCACAGATTTGACCTGATCTTTCCACAGATCTTCAACATTTACAGAGCTAGAACCAGAAGAAAACCACCATTATGTAAATATTATTTTTGATGAATAACTATTGAGCTAATAATGTATGTATATGATTCCAAGTGCTAATGGTAGGGTTTCATGGTCAAAGACCCCACAAATGAGAGTCAAATAACATTATGGGGAAATGAGCATAGATTCAAATGATAATGGTTAGGTTTTCATCATAAAGAGAAACTGAGCTGCCCTCACTTTTTTGAGGTCTGCGCTCACTCAGTGCTTGCTAGTTTCTTTATTTGACTAACAGTATTTGATAATTTGACTAATAGTATTTACAGTATTTATAGGGCAGCTCACTCCGCTTTTGGACGTCTTACATAATTGTCGAGTCTTCAACAACCACGCACTGACTATCAAAACAAAGATCATGGTTTTCAGGGCTGTAGTTCTGTCTACCCTTCTCGATGCCTGCGAGACCTGGACTCTCTACCGTTGCCAAATCAAACGTCTTGAGCACTTCAACAGCTGAAGCTTAGACAATTCCTTAAAACCAAATGGACAGACAAGGTAACAAACACCGAAGTTCTCACCCACGCTGCACTACCTAGTGTTGAAGCTACCATCATTCAGCGCCGTCTCTGTTGGGCAGGCCATGTCCAATGAATGGACTCTGCTCTGTGGAGAACTCACCTCAGGAACAAGACCACTAGACAGACCAAAACTGCACTATAAAGACCAACTAAAGTCCACCTTGGCCCAAACCAACATCCACAGATGGGAACACCTAGCAAAGGAGAGAATGGTATGGAGAGAAGCTATCCGCAATGGCACTATAGCCTTTGAGAGAAACAGATGTGCATTTGAGGAGGAGAAGCGAAGGAGAAGGAAGGAGCGCTCCCAGCAGCCACGGCCCCCACCGTCACTTCCCTGCGGTCTCTGCCCACGCCTCTTCCATCACCGGCTCGGGCTACTGAGCCACATCCATCACAAACACAAGTAATTTCTGGAACAGGAACAACCCTATGCTCGGACACGAGCTGGAGTCGACGACGACGATTTGAACTGAATTCACAAATCACTCTGCAAAAGCTAGTATCTGCAGCAACTGTACTTGCTATACTTTTTTTTTGAGACACCTTGAAGAAATACTGTGAAAAGAGCTATTTTCCAGGAAAGTTCTTTTTATTCACTTTAATCTTCCATGCTACAGTATGTTCAGTGCCCATGAAGTGACCTTGACACGTAAGACCTGCTGTACAGTAACCACCTGGACCTCACACATTCAGACTTTCACCACGGTAAAGCTTTGTACTCTGTTTTCCTTCACCAAAACACAATAAATCATCTCACTCACACTTAGACATGCTCACAGAAAAGCTTCTTATGTACTTCATCTGTGCCTACGTCTACATGCACAGCAGTATTTCCCCACTACTGTATTGTGAAAATGGCAATATTCTGTATTTGACAGGTGTCAAGGTGTTCTGAATCAAGCCTTTCTCCTGAAGAAGTGTTGGATATTATGGATTGCGGTTGGTATGAGGATCCTTTGGGCAGCTGCACAGCACACTCGGAAAATGTGTCTCAGCAAAGGATGAACCCAAGAAAAGTCCGCATTTTCAGTCAAAAGGAGAAATGCAACTAACTTAATTTTGTTTCTCATTTTTTCCATTTTATTTATTATTTTGTTCATTTTTGTCCATTTGTTTGACTAATTTGTACATTTTTTGGTCATTTCCATTCAATTTGTAGATTATCTTGTTCATTTTTGTTCATTTTCTTGATTATTTCATTAAATATTGTCCACTTACTTCACTGTTTTCTTAATTTTTTTGGTTCATTCTGTTCTTCTTGTCGAATTTTTGTTCATTTTATTTATTATTTTGTACATTTCTGTCCATTTGTTTACTTTGTTAAGTTTTTTGTTATTTCTCTTCATTTTGTTAATTTTGTGTTCATTTTCTTGATTGTTTTGTTAATTTTTGTACATTTGTTCAACTATTTTATTTGATTTTTGTCATTTATTATACATTTTGTAGATTACCTTGTTTATTTTTGTTTATTTCCTTGACTATTTTATTATTCTTTTCATTTGTTCAACAAATTGTTTATTTTTTTGGTCATTTGTATTTGTTTTGTGGATCATCTTGTTATTATTTGTTCATTTTCTTGATTATTTCCTTACATATTGTTCACTTGCTTAACTATTTTGGATTTTTGATTCATTCTGTCCATTTTTTTCTGTCCATATTGTGGATTTTTTTGCTCATTTCTTGATTATTTTCTTAGTCTATTGCTCCCTATATAAACTTGTACAGTGTTACTCCAGCTAATGAATTTAATTTGTTCCGGCGTCATGTTCATTGGCCAAAACAATCGTTCGCCGGTGCCGGGTTTTCCATAGGAATATATGTAAAACAATCGGTTCTGGACCCACGAAAACTCCCATATCAAGTGTGCATTACACACCCGTACATGCATATTTATTCATTATTATTAGTTGAATATGTAGTTCACTTCCGGGTCCATCTCTTGTCCTACCCTAATTTTTCCCGTTAGCCGGAAAAAAATTTTGGCCGATTTTTTCCTTGTTACCCAGATTTTTTGTTACCAGAATTGTTCGTTCCACTGCACATAAAAGGCACACAATGATGCATCAACTATTCACATAACACATTCAAACATTCCAGTGATGCCTGAAAAAAAAAAACATTTTCCCCTTGTTTAAAGATCTGAACCCATGAAAACTCTATCTTTTTTGTGTGTGTAAAGCGAGGGTTTTTGTATAGTCGGTAATATAAAATAAAAACTGTGAAAATATAAATTGGCTCAGTGCTGCCAGTCTTGACAAAGCCACACTAGATGCATGACAGGGAAAAACAAGCGATTGTGAGTTTTGACATCACAAGCTATAACCAATCAGATTCATGTTAAAATTAGCTCCATCCCATGAGCAACTGACAATAAATTGGGAATATTCCTGTTTTTTTTTTTTTTTTAGAAAACTGTCCATGAAAAGTACATTATCCTGTGTTTACAATAGTTTTGTTTCAGAACATGATCCCAGGTCACCCCAGGAATTGCATATGGTTCAACCAATCAGCATGTCTTCTGATTAAAAGTCAGAGGGCATCACACCACACAGTGAAATCAGAACATGTGTGGCAGACTTACAAAGAGACACTCAAAGCAGAGAATTCAAATGAACACACTTTATTTTGTTAACACGGTTACAGAAGTCTTTAATAGACTCAAAAAGACAGATATGAATTGTCATTGTATGGGACTTTTAATGTTTACTATTCAGAGATTTGTGTCTTTAAATGTAATAAATAAATAAATAAATAAATGTAAGTTGCCCTAAAACATGCATTTGCAGATGAAATGGATCCTAGTTTTATTGTCTAAACCAAAAACTATGAATGCATGTCTTTCAGTTTTCAAACATCTGGCCCTCCTCTTCCTGGGGATTCCTTTTCAACAGTTCACTTCATCACATGGTATTTCCCGAAACATCTTAGCAGCTCTGATGGCGGCTGGTGACCTTTCACCTCCATCTCAGAACCTCACCTTAAACGCCACATTGTAAAATCATTTAATTCCCCATAGGACTGTATTTTCTCCTAAAATAGCATCACAGTGGAAACTTTAGCTCATCAGTAGCTGGAATGAGAAGGATACTGACAGTCTGGACACAGATGTGCTGTGACTTCTACTGAGCAAGGGTGACGATAATGCGGCATGCTACTTAAGTTTGTCAACATTCATTCTATTGGTGCATTCATTGAAACATAACATAGAACAGACAGATAAATACAGTGGTACCCCACCCAACGAAATTAATCCGTTCCGGCATCACGCTCGTTGGGCGAAAATTTCATTGGGCAGGACGGGTTTTAGGAATACATGCAAATTCAATTAATCTGTTCCGGGACCCAAAAAAACTTCCAAATACAGTGTGTATTACACACACATACATGCACATTTATTCATTACTATTATTTGAATAGGAAGTTATGTTAATTATCTAAAATGGAATGCATGAAATTACTGTAGTTCTAAAAATGATTTAGAGTGTCTTCTTACCTTGGCTTATGACTCAGCAGTGATGAATCTCCTCCCGCAGTGTGTGTCACTGGACACTGGGTCTCGGTCTGCTGTGTGTGTTTTTCAGTGTGAGGTCGGGTATGTATCTGTATCTGTAAACACAGCTCCGGTTTAAAGCTACTGTTGTCAGCTAACAACACGACGCCAGAGATACAGTAACAACACAACGCCAGAGCTGCTGCCTGTAAACACAGCTCTGGCATGTTTATGGTTACTGTTGTTAGCTAACAACACAATGCCGGAGATAACAACACAATGCTGGAGCTCTGGCGTCCAGAGCTGCCGGCTGTAAGCACACCTCCAGTGTGTTTACGGCTACTGTTGTTACCTAATAACACAGCACCAGTGTCCGTCTAGAGCTGTGCTTACAGCCGACAGCTGACATGCTAACAGTGCTAATGAGGCTAACAACGCTAATGAGGCTACAATTCTTACAGGGCCTCTTGTGCCTCAAGGAATCCCAGATGAATGAACATATACCTGACTCAGTAGTCTCCTTGGACAGATTCACCTTCATCCAAGTGGACTGGACAGTAGCAGAAAGCAGTAAGAGAAAAGGTGGGGGACTGGCTGTGTTTGTAAACAACATGGCCACAGCACTGTTAAGGAGCAGCTCTGTAGCAGGGACATCAAGCTACTAGCGGTTAGCATTTGGCCGTATTACACCCCACAGGAGTTTTCACGTGTTATTGTGTTGACTGTTTACATCACTTCCGGGTGGGCAATAGCTCACTTCCAGGTTTATCTCTTTTGGAATGTGAATTCTTTTTTTTCTTTTTTTTTTGCTGGACGGGACGCATTTTTGGCCAAAATTTTTTTGCGTAACGTGAATATTTCGTTGGTGGAAGTGTTCGTTTGGTGGGGTACTACTGTAAGTACGTACACAACGGTGGGCAGATGTGGAAAAATAGTTGATTATCTAGTTCCTGTTTATGATAAACTAAAAATATGAAGTGCCATCCATCCATCCATCCATCCGTGTGTAGAATTTTGAGGGAAAAATGAATTTAATCCATTTTGAAATAAGGCTTTAGCATAAAAAATTGTGGGAAAAGTGAAGGATTGTGGGAATACTTTCCGGATGCACTGTATTAGTCAAAATTTTGTATGTAAGCTAGACATTTTCTTTATTTTCATTATTTTCAGCATTGTCCATTACTACTGAGGATATCCAGACTGGGAAAGAATATGTATGAAATAATGTACATGGTAAATAAATAAGTATTAAACAACCTGTAACATGTTTTATATTTTATATTGTCCAAGGAAGCCAACAGCTTTGATGACTGCTTTGCATTCTGTCATTGAGTTCATGAGGTTGTCATCCAGAACAGTTTCAGATCATAGATGTGCTTTGTCAGGAGTTAATTTGGGCCTTTTCTTGCCTTCTTAATGTTCTTTAAACCATCAGTTGTCTTGTGCAGAAAATAGGTGGATGCAGAGTCAATAGTTGTATTAGTGCTGCTACAACTACTGTACAAATTCATATTATGGCAAGAAACAGGTACTGTAAGTCAAGTGAAAATATATAAAAAACTCTATAAACTCTATAAAGTCTATAAAACTGGGTCTCATGAGGAAAGGAAGACCATGACGAGAAACCAGGAACAGTCTTCATGAAAGCAAGTTTCATCATAGTGTTTTGACAGCTACACTTGAGGACACATTCAAAGTTCTTTTGTAATAACTCACCTTCATTTCTTGAGTAATGATGGACTGTCTGTTCTCCTCAGTGATACTATGGATTTGTGCAGTAGTTGTAGTAGCACTGACTGTGGACACATTTCCTCTGCACAAAACAACTGATGGTTGAAAGCATTTTATGAAGGCAAGAAAGCTACCTCATGAATTTGTTGAAAGAATGCAAAGCTGTCAACAAAACTAAATGTGGCTACTTCTGACAATTTTAAACATGTCTTGGGTTGTTTAACACATTTTCGTTTATGACATAATTCCATACATGTTCTTTCACAGTTTGGATCCTTTAGTCTTAATGCACAATGTTGTAATTTATTGGCTGATTGACTAAATTATAAAATCATTACAGGCAAAAGTTTGCATATGAGACCAGCAGAACGCCTCATGGGGCCATGTTCTGTGTAGGTTCTCTCCAGATACTTGGCTTCCTCCAAAAACATGCATTAGGTGAATTGGCTACTCTAAATTGTCCATCGTTGTGAATGATGGTCTGTATAGTAATAGAGGGCTCAGCCTCAGATTGTGAAGTGCCTAGAGATAATCAGCAATTATGATTGGTGCTGTACAAATAAAATTGAATTGTTACCTCCTTGTCTGAGCTTTTGTCTTCTGCAGACTGTATAGAAAACATACTCAAACAGTGCAGTAATGATCAATCTGATTTCAGCTATGAACATTTCTACGTACAGAGACACATCATTTAGGTGATTTGTGGAAATGCTCTGAAGTCATAATTCCTCACTGCTCAGTCTATATTATGTGTCATAAATAAGCACATACGTCTCTGACTGCCGTGAGTTCTAATCTGAACCGGAAAAGCTTTTGTTCAGGGATGGAAATGACTCAGTTTGAAAAAACATTAATGCTAATGATGCTACAGCATGCACAATTACTAGATTAGTGAGATGTATCCATGAATATTTTTAAATATGAACCTTTGTAATATCTTATGATCTTGGTTATGATGACTCAACAATCAGAAGATCTTATACTTTGAAATATGTTTGAATCGATTGTGAGTTTGGTATAAAATGTTAAATAAAATGTTAATAGGTTGCTGATGTGAATAATATGTCTCCACTACTGTAAATTTTTTGTCAAACTTGAAGATGAGAATGTGCTTGAATATATTCAGACCTCATATCCCAACAGAGATGAGCATAATTTAATGAAAGAGAAGATTGCTCCCTCTAGTGGTACATTAAAATAAAATCCAACCAGCCTACACCAGAAGAAAACAGGAAAAGTGAGAAAATAAGTATAGGTTATTCACTTCAAAAATAACACTGGCCTGATGTTTGACAAAAAAGGAAAGCTGCATTTGTTTGTTTGTATATAAAACATAAAAATATAATCATAAATTACAAAAGAAATTATACACACCCAAAATGATCACACTCAGAGGAAATTCCCTTCCGTATGTGTTATTAAAAAAGTTTTAAGAAACAGATTATGACACAGATACATTTATGTCTTAATAAAATGCTGGTGGCACCATGAATCTGCAAATGCATTTAGCACCGTTACAAGTTTTAGGCTATAGAACATTTTTGCTTAGATAGTATGATTGCAAAATTACGATAAAGTATGTCAGATGTAACCAAGTACCTTCAGCTTGACAAAATGTCAAAAAATTAACTCTTTGCACAAATGTTCAAAACTGCTGCAAATATATGGCTGAGTTTTACAAAAATTCAGCAGTTGAAGTACAAGTAAGATCATTTGACCTAATTCAGATATTAGAATCTTTTTTCTCTTTGTAAAATCAACTGTGACTTTAAAAGAAAAAACAACTCAGAGCATATAGTACAACAAAAAAAAGCACAAAACCTAACACTGTATATTCTGGTTTCTGTGTCGTTCTGTTCTTGACACAGTGCGGACATTCCTCAAGGGGAGCATGTCTATAGAACAAGAAGACTTTCTCATTGAAGTAGCATCCGGTAAGACTGTGGAAGCAAACCCTCATGTCTGCATCACAGAAGGACACTGTCCCCTGCTCATAATCTACACACACCCACAGTCTTTGAGGGGGCTTCAGCGTGTTTGGACTTTGGATGCTGCATCTGTAATTATTCATCTTTATGAGCCACATGTTATCCATGTTACCAGGTCCGAATGCACTTCTCCCACGCATTGATTCACTGACTACTCCTATGTGATAGCTGCTCCTCTGTGTGGTGTGAACCTCATAGTAGAATCGACCCTGAGAGATTCCCCTGTTCTGAGAAATCCGAGAGTAACTCCAGCACTGATCATTACACAAAATGTGAATCTCAGACTCCTGATCATCGTTTAAAGGTGCTCTGCCATTCTTTCTTTTTGTTTTCTTTTGTCGTTTCATTTTTATTGCCCTTACGTCTCCATTTTTGCACTGCTGTTGATGCATTTGGTCTTTATCCTTTTCTTTCAAAGGGACTGCATCATCTTTTATACACAGGACACAAGCAGGTGTTGGGTCATTGCTGCAGACGGACTCTAAAAGCCTGTTATGTTTCTTGCAAATCTTTTCCTCAATGTTCTGCACAGGATCAGTCAGCGTGTGTCTTTGTAATGCAGCAACTTTGTGATGAGATTCCAGGTGTGTTTCACAATATGAAGCCAAACAAACCAAACAGGTTTTGGAAGCTTTGCATTTTTTAGGAAGGCAGCAGTCACATGGCACATCATCTGCATTGAATGGCATCTCATTTTTTGGCCCAGCATGATACTTGTTGAAATTCTCCACAACATCCCTGAATGTGGTGTTCACACAAAGATTGAGGGACTTTTTGAACTCATTCTTGCACAGTGGACATTGCTGCAGCTCTTTATTCTTCCAGTGCGTGTTGATGCAAGCCTTGCAAAAGTTGTGTCCACATGGGGTAGAAACAGGGTCGGTAAAGACTTCAAGACAGATGGAGCATAGAAGCAGATCTTCAGACTGGAAGCTGCTGTCTGTGGCCATGTTTAGAAGAAGGTCTGAAAATGATGAAAGATTTTTGACAAAAGATAAGAGCCATTATTCACAACAAACATTATGACTAAAAATAGACACAAATGCTTCCTGCTGGCAAATAAGAGGCATATGTAACATAATGCTAATGTATAAAAATGTTCTCAAAATGAGTTTAAAACTTACAAAGCAAATAAGTACATTACAGCATAGTCTACCTACCTCCCTACCTGCCTACCTAACTATCAATCCCCAGGGTCAACAGTGAGGGGTCCAGGAGGTATCCAATCAGATCCCGTCAGATGTCACCTCAATTATCTCCTCTTGATGTGAAGAAGTAACAGTTGTACTCTGAGCTTCTCCTGGATGACTGAGCTACCTTGAAGGGAGGGCGACTTGTACCATCGGTGCACATGTGTAGAGTACTCCATCTACTTATCTGCCTATCTTTCTGCCTATCATCTATCTATCTAGCATCTGGGTTTATAATCATGCAGAAGAAAATATCACATGCAAAACCTACATTGACAGCTGAATTTAACCTTTTCAGATGTGGAAGCTCCGTCCTGCTGTCCCCTTTGCTCGTAAACTGACTTTTGTTTGTAGTTGTTCCTCAACAACACCCTGTAAGTTTCATTTCTCAGTAAAAGATGTCCCTCCTACTCTGACACCACACCTCACTCACAACTCCTCCCTGTTAAACATGTTATTAACCTTATAAGAGTTAAACATGTTATAGTATGAAGTGCAGCGTGATTTGGAAAGTAATTTCTCTCAACAACACTAAAGGAGGCTCTGTTGGGATTTCTGTCCATATTGTCTTGACATTCTGGCCTTGAATTGTGAAGCGCCTCGAGAAAATCTTGGATTATGATTGGTGCTGTGCAAATACAATAGAATCGAATCGAAAAAGTCAATACAAGAAAACAGAATAAAAATGAAACTGTGTAATTGACCCAAACCACAGCAATCATCCCATCTCAAATACAGCTGCAAAATAAGTCTCTGCACCGAAACAGTTACTTTAAAGGCTGTTTGTCATTGAATGAATCATTACACAAGTTTTGTTTTTCCTTGAACACCCTATTTTTTCCAGTAATGGCATGCTCAATTTGTGGCAGGGGCAGTTGCCACTGACGCAATACAGCATCCAAGAGACCTGCCATGGCAACAGCCACATCAGGTCCCTCGGCAGCTAACAGCTCCTGGGGCAGCTGCCCCTGCCACAAATTGAACTTGCTCTCTCAGTTTTTTTAGAGGTGGCCACTTAACTTTGAGATTTGACTTTAGAGGTTAAGTCAATTAAAACAAAATTTGCATTTATATCAGCCATTTGTTTCTGAAGTACTGATGTCATATCAATATAATTATTTTTTATTTTGTGGCTGCTATTTTATCCTCAAGACATTTACAATAATTACAACAGTCATCAATCTAAAGCAGGTATTAGTAACCGTTACAATCCAAAGAGCCATTTTTGGCCTGAAAGGAGAAAAAAATCTGTTTAGAGCAACAACAAAAAAAATGTAATCCATTTATGTGTCACGTGACATGATGTGAATTTTAGTTGAGAACTTGCTGAACTGGATTTGTTTATTATTAGTTGAGAGTTCCATTCATACATGTGTCCATCTAAACGTTTAGCGCCCTATCTCCAAAGTCTGTGGAATAAAACTTATCAAACCTGGCATATGGGCAGATCGGGGGAGTGTTACTATGGTAACCATAACATAATCCATATATTCATTTTTTAAAAATTGAAAAAATGTTTTTAAATTTTGGTCTCTTGTTCCAAAACTACTATAGCTAGAGGCACCAAATTTGAATATGAGATGATTGGGTTCCGGGACACCTCACACTCATCAAATTTTGTACAGTTAAAGGTAGAGAGATGTGCAGATTGTTGTCAGAGCTTAATCCAAAAGACAGGAATCAGTGAAGAGGATGAGGAAGATGAGTTTTATATACATGGAACCAGGATTGAACCAGCTGGTGTTTATTAAAAATATATAAAAACTATGTTTTTTAGTATTCAATGCAGTGCAAGTAACCATTTTAGAGTGTTTTTTCTATTTTTAAAATTTGGGCATGCAAAATATAAAATAAATTCCCTAATTAATAGATTATAACATGCTTTCAAAGCTGAAAAATCAATTATTTGCAAAATGGCATAATGTTACTTATATCCTAAATGGGCAATATATCCAAGGGGATAGAAACTCCAAAATAATAAGTAAAAATCAAATTTTGAAAAAAAAAAAAAAAATCACCACTCTGCTGTGTAGGTTGCTTCTTGGAATTGACTCATTTTTGTAGCCAGACTCCAGTGGACACTGATTGCAGTTTTGGACACTTCTGCAGAGATGTGAAGGTTGTCAACTGCATTCTCTGTATAATCATTCACAGAAACTAGGGACCTGTAACACTGCTCAGTGTATAAAACAAATAAGCGTGTCAGGGTTTTTCAGTCACTACTTTACTTTCTTTATCACTCTAACAGGCCATAGCTGAACACGGACTTAAACCCATTGTGTGTGTTTTCTGTGGTTGTGTGTGCAGCTGCTTCCTGTTGCAGTGAAAACATGTGCAGTTGAAATGTACGTCTGTCTGAGAATTAAAAGAAGCTTCATTAAAACCTTTAAATACCTTAACTCACATTATATTCTCTGTTTGTTTGTTTTCAAGGTCATTACCACAACAAAGAGTGTACAATTTAACTGATAGAGCTCATTTCCATATAAAAGTGAAAATCAATTGCAACTCCTACACCTCATTAAGCCAAAAATAATATGAGTATTTCTGTTTCTGTCTCTTTCTCAAAATAAATGAGCTAATCCTTTATTTGCAGAAGCTTAGTCGTAATGAAGCTCTTAGTGGGCAGGAACACAAAGCACAAAGCTCAGCCTCTATACTTTCTACAGCAGGCAATTAAATTCCCATCATTACCCAGTTTGATTAATTATTACTAAAACACCCCGTATATAATAATACATTATAATGTGATGGATAAAATACAGCAACTGTTGTTTTAGGTGCTGCAAAATAATAACAAACTGGATAAAGTGTGCATGATATGGAACACATACTGTATATGCACCAGTGGTCTGCATCTGGTATGTACAGTTGATTATTTTGTTAACTTTTTTTTTCTTGAATTTCATGATTATTTTGGTTAATTGTGCTCATGTTCTTTATTATTTTGTGTATTTTTATTAATTTTCTTGATTATTTTTGTCACGTTTTGCTCATTCTGTCTCATTTCTTTGCACAGTTTAATTTGGTTGATTATTTAGCTAATTTACATTTACTTTTGCAGTTATTTTGTCCAATCATTTGTTGGGTGTTTTTGTTTGCTTTTGTTTATTAATTTGGTTCATTTTTGCTCATTGTCTGGAGCATTTTGTTCATTTTTGATTGTCTTGTTCATCTTTTGTTCATTTTGTATATATTTTTTATTTAAGTTCATTCATCCAATCATTTTGTTCATTATTTTATTCCTTTTTGGTTAGTGTCGTTCATTTGTGTTATTTTCTGCTTGTTCTTTTGTTTATTTGTTCTTTATACATTTGTTTTGTTCTTTATTTTGATCATTTTATTTTGACGACCCAGGACACGCCAGAAGGACAGTCTCTCGACTGGCTTGGGGTGCCAGCATCTTACACCCTGCAGTTATGTGCTGGATTGTCCCAGGGGACTCTTTGCACAGTCTACACCTGGGGTCTTGTCTGGTGTGGTAGATCTGGCCCTCTATTGCTCTGGTGCTCAAGGCCT
>JAQQAE010004021.1:3749-19328 GCA_029823295.1 Pseudamia nigra | reverse complement strand
GGGCTCTTGCTTCTGGCGTGAAGCGCCTACCTTTGATACATGGATTTGCTCTCTGCAGCTTCTCCATTTGAGAAAACTTTTCCTCTGCCGTGTGTGCGCCACTTACGCATACTGTGGCTTGCTTAACCAATCAGATGGTGCCGTGGGTGGAACAATGCTGGAGACCGAAGTGGCAGGAGAGAGAGAGGGGTGGCAGCATCTGGGCCCAAATAACCCAGTTTTTAATTGATTTCTTGTTATCGGTCCATCGGATTTAAAAAACATGATACCGATATACGTCAAAATTTCAAATATCGGTGCCAATAATCAGCCATTGTCCAAGATGCTGTATCATTTAGCCAGCGTCCTCCTCTGTGAGCTCCTCCAGAGAATCAAACTCCACCACAGTGATCTTTGGTCTTGTGGATCAGTTTGTTCAGTCAGTTGGCGGCAGGAGAGACGCTACTACCACATCAGACACGCAGAGGAATATGTTCACTTTAATTGCATTTATTCATGTGTAAATAACTGAACGGCAATGTGAAATACTCCACTGAGCACCTTTAATCTTTAGTGACACCCAGTGGTGAGGCTGCAGATTGCAACCACGTGGGAACCTCCTCAGTTTCACCAGTGGTGGCCACACAGAATTGTGAAATGCTGTCAAACACTAAAATTGACAACAAGAGGAGGTCTGTTGTGCTACTGCAGAAACATGGCCTAACATGGTGAACTGGTAACCAACATCATGTATACTTATACACATCATTCCTGAAGTTAGATGTACCAAATTCTTACATAGGACCTTGAAACCCTCTGATTTAAGTTTAAATAAGCCACTTTTGGGGGTAATAACTTCAAAGAAAAGGGCTGCTAAAAACAGTAGTATGAATGCCAGGCCAGTTGATCGAGTGTCACTGTCATTAGACTATTTGTACAAGAAAAAGCAGAGCAAGAAAACCTCAATTCAGTGACTACAAAGCACTGCAAAAGAACAACACAAAAATACTTGGATCAGAGGACAACAAACACAAACGGTGGATTAAAGAGGGGACTGAAAGCAGCGGGCATGCATGATGGTGTTCATCACCCTGGATGAGGAAGCCTACATGCTTTCACACACTTGGGACGCTGTCCTGCAAGGACCAGCGCAGGGCGAGGGTCGTCATCTAGTACAGTCAGTAGCTCCATCGGCCATGTGACATTACAGGTGAGGTATTATCATTGGTAGAATGTAACTGATTACATTTATTTAAGCAGAAAGGCGAAGTCATTCTATGAACTGGGGTATTTACATGTTTATAGGCCACTAGTATCCACCTATTAGTCTTTCGGAAAACCTCTGAGGAGCATATATTAATGTTTAGTAATCATCTAACACGTCCAAAAAGACCATACTAGTAGCACATGGATTATGGAGACTCAAAACCCAAAGAAATGACTCAATGAACCTGAAACATTGTATGCGACACTACACAGAGTCAAAGGTTTCAGGAAATAATCAGAAACTGTTTAAATGTAAACAAATGGCTGCATTCAATCACACAGTGCAGCCAGTAAATGTCATGTAATCAGCTGAACTAACTACATACGCACTCTATCCTCAGACATTTCTTTGTAAATTACATGTTTTTTATGGTTTTTATGCTTTATCATAAGAAAACAATTATAGTTTGCAGGCAGAACTACAGGACAAATGGAAAATAACTGGAAATAGGCAGAATCAAACTGTATAAAATCTTATTTTCATTATAGACCTTTAACACAACAGATATTTTAAGTTGTTTTGGCTGCAAAAAGACTGGTGTGATTCCTTTAATTCACCATGGCTGCATTCCAGTTTGATGCATCTTGGCTCTTTTGCATGGTTTTCTGAGATACATGGAACTGATTTCTCGTTAGTAAAATCACCCATGTTTTTTCTGTTGAGACAAGTCCTGAGTGTCGATTGCATGTGTTCTAGCAGGTGAACCGCTGGGATCACTGAAGTGTTACAACTGACAGCATCACTTTGTAGGGAGTGTTAAGGTGGATTTCTCATGTCATTTCAACGTTAAAGCCGTCAAAGGGAACTTAAAAAAGGTCTGATTCATTTCAGTCACTGACATTCAGTCACATTTTTTAAAGCTGATATTCAATGTATCATCTACTCTCCTTTTGTCTTTTTTCCGCAGCCTTTGTGATCTAAAGAACCATCATTGGACAGAAACGAATCTGAAAAAGAATCTGAAGAAGTTGTTAAATGCCATAAAAGCATTTGTTCTCTCTCCATTTTATGGATCATTTTGATCAATTATTTTGTTTATTTTTGCTCATTTATTTCCATTTTTTTAATCTCTTTCTTGATCATTTTTATCACTTTTGTCATCTCCTCGAGTCTTTAATTCATTTTGGTGTCACAATGTGCTTTGTCTATTCTTGCTGCTTTAATGCTTATTTTGGTCATTTTTGGCTCGTCTTGTTTATTTGCTTATTTAATTTTGATGAAATGTTGCCAGTTTCTTTCATCATTCTGTTCATTTTCTTAATTGCTTTCTTTAGATTTGTGTACATTTTTGTTTACATTGTGAAATTTTAACTTAATGCTTAGTTGGTTCTTTTTTAAATTAATTTTGGAGATTAGTTTGTTGATTTTAATTCATGTCAGTACTGAAAATGAGTGTACACCTGCTTGGAAGTCAGTTAGCATCTGACTTGTCTCCTAACTATTGGAGATCATTCTATTTCAATGAGACACTTTTAGAGTGTGGTAACAGAAAACAGCTCAAAATAAACTTCTTTAGCATGTAAGTAGACGACTGTTCTAATTTATTTCCTCCACAAAATCACAGGGACCACTGGAGAGATACTAATGAGCTGCATGAGGCCCTGGAGCCACAGGTTGCAGACCCCTGGTCTGAGTAGGCCATTTGTCTAGACCTAGAATGCTGAGAATCTCTATAGACAGTTCTTTTGTTTGACATATAAAATACATCCACTGAACGAAATCAAAAAGGAAGAAAGACTTTTGAAACAGTTCTGTGCTTTGCTGGGCTGATGTTTTCCTCTTCACATTTCCTTTGTCGTCCACAGCCCTGCGTGACCTGCAGCCTGGTTTCCGAAAACCAGCGCAAATGTTACAGTGTGTGGTATCACACAGCAGAGAAGTGATGACCTGTGAAATAGGAGATTGCGTAGGCACCAGGAGATGTTTGAGGTTTGACACTGTCTCTCGTTCGCATGCCGGTGCAGCCTGAAACTGATGCTGTTTGACCTTGATGATTGTCACTCTGAAACGCCTCCCAAACTGTGCAACGGGGATGAAGTTCTCTCTGATCCTCTCCCCACGAGACACACAGACCAACAGGACGACAATTCCGTTGGAACAGAGGAAAAGGAGCTTGGACTTGCAGATTAAATATCTCTCGTATCCTCACATAGTATTTGATCATGTGTTTCAGTACTAAATGTAGCACAGTAGATGCAGAAGAGTCATTATTACGCACTCTGCAAAATAAATATGCACTATGTACATTTCCAATGTCCATTCTATTTTAATGCTGTATTATCGCCTGTATTATTATTCTACTGATAACAATATTATGAAATGGCCTGTACTGTAGCATCAACAATGTATTGTCATCCAGAGAATTGTTGTTTACTGAATATGGATCATTATGACACTGGATGGTTATGTATGAAAATCCCAGTCGATCAGCAGTTTGTGAATTCCTCCAACAACCCCACCATGTTCAAAGTTGTGTACATCACCTTACTTCCCCACTCATACTTTGTTTATGCTGTGTTCACATGATTAAATGCACTGACCTGCTGCCATGTAATTAGATATTTGTGTTAACAAGATGTGTGTACAAGTGTACCTAATAAAGTGGCCAGTGAGTGTATGCGTTCCCTAAAATGTAACCAAGTTTTATCTCAATAACTTCTTAGTCTGATATGCTTTCCTCACTTTGGGCCCTCTTAGGATGCAGCAAGACACATAATTAATTAATAGTTCTATAATATAAATAAGAAACAATTGGGAAGTTTATGATCACTTATAGATGACAAATCTTCTTTGTACGGAAATGGATATGTATGGAAATAAGCAGCTACTAAGTATACCTCAGTGTTTTAGCAAGAGCATGTGCATGTGGGATCATTTGTTACATATCGATTTCAATAGCTCTGTTGCTGATGAATAGAGCTAAACAAAATGAATGGATGGCTGTGTTGCAATTTTTAGTGTCATCCTGAATTAGAAGTAGCACTTAAATAGGACGTGTGGCAGAGTGCTAAAATCAACTAAGTAGAAACAGAAACGACAGATAAATATGCAACCGGGTGCTAAAGTACCCTAGTTTAAATAAATATATGTCAGATTAAAGTGTGGACAAACCCCTCATTAATTTAACGTCCTGTTTTGGAGCCCCGCCCCTCACAAACCTTCAGAATTCAGTGTTGTGCGCCTCAGTCTCCAGGCAAACCAGCAGCTGTCGGCCATCAGGACTATTTTGGTAGTAGGCAAGCCGAGCCAAGTTTCACACTTTACAGTTAGTGTCTCCAGTGGAATAGAGAGCCCCACACTGCGAGCTGGAGTCGTCGTAGCAACAGGGAATGCCCCCTTTTCTTACCTACTGTTGTCCGACTGCATCGTAATAGAGTAATCATGATGATCATGATGGATTCAGATGAATCTAGTGCAACCACAGCACAGTACAAATAACAAACGGACAAAAATTAGGGATATGAAATTTTCAGCCTTGTGGTACTTTTAAACAAACTTTAAAATACTATAATGCCACTTATTTTGAGCAAGGCAGTGAAAATGGATAAATTAAGTTCATCAGGGCCATGTGAGGGGAGTGAAATAGTCATAATTATGCTTTAGTTACTATTTGATTATGTATAAAAACAAAATTATAAATCAGCCACACAATTTAGGGTTTTTTTTTTGTATTATGGTGGTTTATAGGAGGACAAATAGTGCTTGCTATTGCAAATACTATGGCTCTAATATGTGCAACTACAAAAAACTACAGTAACTCAGCAATGAAACAGTGAAAAAAATACTTGAAAGTTTTGGTTTTGCTGTTATTGGTTTTTTTTTAAGCATTTTAATTCTTTTTGCATCTGCAATGTGTTTCTTTTACTTTTTTTGTTCCTTTTTTAGCAGCTTCTTGACTGTTTTACTCATTTCTCTTTTTTAATCTAAGTTGTTTTATTTTCTTGTTTGGTTTGTTGCTTCTGCTCTCGCCATGTTTGCTTTTTATTTTGTTCATTTTGCCTCCGATTTTGCTCACTTTTATTCTTTTCCCTTCCAATTGTGTACCTTTTGCTTCTTATGTTGCTCCTTCTTTCCTGACTACGGTGTTCATTTCAAGTCACAATACTGACTGATTACTGCATTTCACCTTCATTTTGTAATTATTATACATTCAATGTGACCTCATTACTGTCCGCTTCCCTTTGCGGGGCGGTGGAAACGTGTGAAAGGGTTAAAAAGCATCATAAAAAACACACAAACACAATGTACAATGTAAACCCACATTTTAATTCATCTCCACAGAAACATCTGGAAAAAATTATGCTGTATATATATCGATCTATCTATCTATATATAGATAGATATATATATTAAAATAAAACAATGTTGTAATTGAACTACTTGTCTTTGCATTGCTGTATCACCAGTAATAGTCAAGGAACACTGGTATTAGATGTTTATATGATGGTTGCACAAAGCAACAAACTCAAATCTGAATGAATAAAATACAGT
Source organism: Pseudamia nigra (assembly GCA_029823295.1). Classification (NCBI taxonomy): domain Eukaryota; kingdom Metazoa; phylum Chordata; class Actinopteri; order Kurtiformes; family Apogonidae; genus Pseudamia; species Pseudamia nigra. The sequence continues at coordinate 13,591 of JAQQAE010004021.1, read as the reverse complement.
CATCAACATTTTAGAAAAAAAAGACTCTCAAATGGCCTCAAAACATTCATACTATACAGTCATTGAGAAATCTTAAAGGAGAAAAATAAGGTTTGTATGTCATAATAGTTCGTATTCCGGGGCTTAAAATTTTTATGGCACATTGGGCAAAATTAGTAGAAACTACACTGTACACAGAGATTTTTACCAAGAGAATGGCACTCATTGCATACACATACAAGCTCTTCAAAATGATTGTGTACACCTCTATCACACACAAGTCTGTACACGCCACCATCAATTTATCCTACGTAGACCTACCTTCCCTTTTCTTTCTTGACAAAACATTTACTCAAAAAAGAAAGGAAAAAACAGTGCTTCTCTCATCCTTTTCCCTCTATCCTCCTCAAACTACCTCTCTCGGATCGGACCCGTGGACCGCTTTGTGTTTTCTCTCTCTAAAACAACACCCACGCTCCAGCAACGGAGTAGAAAGTGCATCACAAAATAACCTACATCTTATGTGGAACACCCACCATCCTCACGGCGCGGGATCAGGAAACGCAGGAAGGCTTCGGTGCTTCCTTCCAATCTGCGAGTGTTCAGACTCGTCCTCAAAACAAAGGATTAAAAAAATAAATCACACTCACTCACACAATGGGGCTGCGTTGGTGTGACCAAGTTGCAAAAATGAGAAGATAAAGTACATTCTTCTGAACGCTTGATATAAGCCTGTACACTGTGATTTTATTGTCCAGACACTCGTGTTCGTACTCAATTTGACGTGGAGCTGCAAAGTTATGGAAGTCCCTACATTGTTTATTTATTTTTGTTTTCAAGTTCAGTCTGATCCATTGCTTAAAGGACGCCCTCTTTAACATGTTCTCACATGTCCCTACAATATGTATTTTAAATTTCAGCTGAAAATACATCCTTCATTCCCCCACGTCTGCATACTTCTGATTTTCAGCGAGTTTCACTATGTGTTGCTTTTAAATGCAAATGAGCTGCTGCTGACCATGCCCTGCCTGTTCCATGGTTCTGGTGGATATGGTTTGATTTGATTGTTTGATATCTGAATTGAAGATAGACTAATAAAAAATAAGAACAGTAAGTAAAAGCTAAAAGTAGAACAGAAGTTGCATCTATCTGTTCTTCCTCCGCCAAGTGGGAATTTTACTTTAACGTGATTTCCAAAGCCCCCCAGATCTGTTTTATCAAGGGTAAAGACATGCATTGTTTTTTTCACAATATGTCTCCTTCAAAAGATCTGTATGAAACACAATGGTTAAACCTGTACAATGACACTGTCCAACAAAAGTCAGGCTGAAAAAACAGCTCGATCACACCAGAAAGCAGCAAAATCATATGTGCTTCTTCACAAAACTGAATGTGATAGCACTGCCGTTAGTGAGGAGCAGCAGCTGGAACTTGCATCTTTGCAGACACTAAGGGATGGCACTTCTATTAACAGCAATTCATACAGTGACACTGTCTACCTGGGAGACATATTTGTACTAGGGATGACCCAGCTGTAAAATTCTGTGCTGATCCCAATTTTTAAAATAACTTTATTTTATTTATTTTTGCAAGTTCCTTCAATTTTGTTCCCAGAAATAACAATTTTAAAGTATTTCAGCACAAATTTAGTCATACAAATTTATGAAACAAAAAGAAAACAGATGAACATTGACCACTTCCATCAATGAAAGGTCGTCTTAATGGAAGATAGCAATTTCAGTCAGCAAGTCCCATATCCGCCCAGTATTGGTCCTTCCCTAATACAAAACAAGTCTTTACTGGAGCAGAATAGAATGATGTAGCAGAAAACAGTAACGTAAAAGATTAAGTGTGGCCTCAGCTCCTAAAATCAAACTTAACAGCACTTGACCTTGATCGTTTGACTTTGAAAATATGCACAAATATCCGCTAAAGTGCTGCCAATTGCTCCTAGTAAATTAGGATCATGTGACTTTGACCCATTATATATTTGATTGTCATTTAATATAACATCTTCTACATGTCAATGCAATGGAGAGCATTTTGAAATCAAGTCATACTGTATTTTACTGTTTCAAATGGTGCTGGAACCGAACCATGAATGAGACAATGCAAAAATAATTTAAGATGCACTTTAATTCAATTTCAGCAGAATGGCTTGATGCAGGGTTGACATTCAGTCCTTTGCATGTGTAACGTGTGCCTTAACACCACATTAACTGTTGACACTCCGCAAGCCCAAGCGATTCTCTTCCTTGCAACACCACAGTGCCTTTCACGTTTACATCACCTCCACAGTGCATTTAAAGCGGTCATTAAAACGTTCACCTCAAGCTACGATGCTGATTACAGTCAGGCACACAACACTGTATGGTTTCCTCTGCACCGCTTCCACTCAAGTGGCCACAATTCAAGTAAAAAGGATTTGAGCGTGAACACATCCAAACTCAGCCTCTTTTAACCATGTCTGCATCTTTTGCACATCCATTTACCGTTACCCATCTTAAAAGAAATAAAAGGCAATAACACAACCGAGCTGCCTGCTTCTCTCTTTCTCACCCAACAGCTTTTCATTTCACTCTTTTTGAAAAGTCACTTCTGGTGCAAAAGTAGAAACTAGGACTCACTAAAAAAGTCAAAGAGCTCCAAACCACCTCGCTCAGTCATAAACACCACCAAAAATGTTCAAAAGCAAAAAACTGACTTTCACTTGAACAAAAAAAAAAAAAAAACCTCTTCCAAATTGTTACTCGCAGAATGCACGCATTTTGTACATCCGATTCCTCACAACCAGCCAATATCTGCACGCTAGCCAGGGCACCACAACCATAACAAAACAAAGATCAATTAAATAAACCCAGCGCACAGAGTGGAAACATATTTAAGACAATGCTTTCCTTCCCCTAAAGTAAACATAATTAAGTGTTCAAATGTTTAAACCTTCCATACAAATACTGTACATGAAAAATATTTAACATGTATGATGCGGTTTTGAAATCTGTGACATTATCACTCACATGCCAGCAGCGGTTTTCTATAACTTCCTCCAGACTCAGAGAAGAAGTTGTACATAAGTGAAGAAGTATAACAGCCTAGTTTTGTTCCTGACAGTCACACAATGTCAAAAATGATCTGTGAAAATTGATTTCTATTCCACATTTTGCATTTTTTGGAAGAGCCCATTGTTACAGCATGTTTTTCTTGGTGGGATCAACTGACATCTTCTCTGTCTGGAACAAAGGTTACTGTTATTTTAAATGGTGACACAGTGGTTGAATAGTACTTAGACAACCTGTCAAAAATAATTTAAAATATGTGGCATTTGAATAAAACACTGCATCCAACAGAACAAAACTAGTATCAACCCATGCACACGTAAATCTACAAAGCACTTATAATGAATCTACAGAAAACAATCCTAAATGTTCAGTCAGTTCTGTATTGGTGTTTCTCCAATGAGGCGACCTGACTGTTTTATATGTCAACAGATATTTCAGAGATACAACAGTCTGCTCAGATGCATAAACATTTATACTGTATATAGACATCGTGTAGAAATATATATATATATATATAAACATCATGGCCGGATGCTTTAACTTGCAAAATGAATCATGAGGCAAATATTACAATTATTTTTGATTTATAATGACACTTTAGACCTGTTGCATTTTATCACACTAATGTTGTAATGACTTGAAATCAATGAAATAAAAATTTAAAAAAGAAGCGCAACAGCTTCAGAGGGAAAATCAGCAAGTTAACAACAATAAATACTATTTCCGTGACGGATTGTTTGTTTACAGGTACTGTCAATCAAAAAGATTTAGATTAAAGGCAAAATATGTAAATATACAAGTTAAAACGCTACAACAGAACTCACAGCTCCAGCTTTGCTAAAAGTCTAACAGTCTTGGAGGCCTGGGCTGTATCCCCTGAGCAAAAATCCATGCAAATAGAAAAAAGCAAAAGTCGAGGCATATGAGAAATAACTACACGCGGATGCCACCCTGCTTTTTTATTTATGGTTATGTAATTGGCTTTTGTTTGGCGTAGGAGACTAAAAATTTGATGAAAAAGCAACTTGACATTATCTTCCTACTAACCAATCCTGATTTGTGTCACTTTAAAGGATGACTAGGTTTTAATCAGAAGCATAAACGTGAAAAATAACTCCTTACTTGATTTGACATTAAGTTGGTTAATACACTTTTTCTCAGATAGTGCCTACTTTATGGCATACCAAACTTCTAAAATCACAGCAGCACTTTCTTTCCTTGGCAACATGTTAGAGAAATTACATAAGCGTGTGTCTCTTGATCAAATAATAGTGGGAAAAAAACAAAATATGTGTTAAAAATAAATACAGCTAAATAGTGGGAGAAGTGAAAAGGTCAAGCTGTTCAGCTAATGTGTCATTCTGGCTGGTTAGTGTGGACATTCCTCCTGCTATTTCCCACTTATGCAGCTATCATACGCCATGCTTACAACCATAAACATGATACATGAGCCAATGTTAAATTAAGCTCAGTAGTAACAAGTACTGTGGAAAACATGAAGGTGTCAAGCTTTAAATCTACAGCAACAGTCAAGTAGAATCATTCCAAAAAACAAAGTATCAGTCCAAAACGTATAACATAAACACTGAATATTATTAAAAGACTATTAACCAAGCTGAGGTCGTGGTTGTTAATTGTATCTGTTCGTTTTGGAATCAAACTCTTGTGATTGTCTAACGTGCACCCGGTGTGGTTTCTGAAAGTGCGGGCGCTGGGACCCACGGACGCAGATAAAAACAGATCCGAACAGATCGATCGACGGACTGATAGAAATAGAGGCGCTCTCTCCCAGGAGCAGGCAGAGAACGAATCAGCCGAGCGCTTCACATTCCTGCCCGGGAACTTCTCACCCACCACCACGTCACCCTGTAAAACGGTAAGGCAGCTGTCAGCTTCCATCACCTCAAAGTGCATCTCCGAACATATCCAGTCTACCATCCACCCACACACACACACACACACCAACAGCAGACGCATTAATGAAAAATACACTAAGATAAGCACACATGTGGTTCCATCCATGTTGTTTTTGTGGATTTTTTATGTAGAAAATTTTACTAAAGCAGCAAAATTCCAAAAAAATCTACTCACAAAACCTGAACTCCTCACAGACTTGTTTTCTAATCCAACACTTATGCAACAGATGGCAATAGTTGACTAAATAACAGACATTTAGTATGAACTGTTCGATTAAAGTGCACTACAGTTTAAATTTAGCTTCCATAAACGTTTTCTGTAACACGATCGCCACAGCCTGCCTTTCAAATATTATCTCCCCAGTATAAGAACCCTATGTACTGTAATGAAAGCATGGCTTATGACCAACATTATGTGAAACTGAGCAGCGGTAATTACTTTTCCAGTACTAATCAACAATGTTACGACACTCTTCGCTCCTCTGGTGAATCATTTAAGAAACAAATTCTCTTCAACTCAGCTGGACGAGGCACAAACTTTTTATTGCAGCATTTCAAAAACTTCCAAATTAGCTGAACAGTTGGACGGAAATGGAGCTACAGACTGACAAGCACACATTATAGGCATTTAAAGGCAGTGTCGATGCCAGGCCCTCGCATTCATTCACATTCACTCCACTCTCTAGGCCTCCTGTTACTTCGAACCCTGATAGAGAATCAACGATCTGGGCTTCAGGGGCTGTTCATTTTTTTTCTTGCTTGCCCTATTTCCAACAAGCGACCGCTTGCTTCAGCTTTCACTGCACTCTGAGTGGAGTCACAAATCATCGCCAGTCCAATCAGGTTGGACTTGAGCACTAAAGACAGTCATTGAGTCCTTCCACAGAGGGGTGGTGATGGTGGTGGAGGAGGCTTCATCTTTCTCTCTCTCTCTCTCTTTCTGCTTTATCCCTCTTTCTCGCTGTGTTTTTCCTTGCACCTCTTCTTCTCCTCTTCCTTCACTCTTCTATTTTCAGTCCTCTGTTTTACCTGTGCCTGTCGTTCTGACTGGTGCCTTTTGTTTTTTAAAAGGCCCCTTTGGCTGATGGAGAGTTGCGGCTTGGGCGACTAGTCTGGATGAGTCCTCCACTGTAGGGCCAGAAAAGGTGCTGTTATTGTGCTGAATGATGTGTACCTAATATCATGTTATTTTTGCAGTTATACACACAGATAAAGGTTTAGGAACATTTAGGAGGAAATAATGGCAGAAATAGTACAATATTAGGGCTGCATGATTTGGTAAATAGGTCATAAAGCCGGTGGAATTTTATATACTGATCAGTATCTAAACCATACGTAACAAGATGGTGGGGGACATTCACAAAGCTAGTTACGCTGATGTAAAATTAACTATAAAGCACATCAACGCACAGTCTGTATGTCATTATGATGACATAAATGAAGGTGTGTACCCATACCTCAAATTCATTGGAAGAGTGTCATATATATTACAAATTATATATTACCAATTACAAATGCATCTTATTTGTATTATAAAAAACTTACCTGAGTTCAGATTTGGTCAGGTGAGAAAATGGACAAAAATGATTGCTAAACCAACATTCAACAGCATCACAAGAGCCACCAGGATAGAATTAGGACTCTGCAAAGAAACACAGGAAACCTTTGTACATTGTGAATGATACCATGTTAGTATCAGTATATAAACGGCATGCAGCTGACTGCATGGACACATGTAAACACTCTGCAAAGACTTTAAACCTAAAAGAGGGGAAACAATGACAAAACAAAAACATTTCCTGCCCCCTTCTTCATTATCTTTGTGTCAGAGGGACTTGTGTGTTGTGCAAAAAATGTATTAATGATTTCTTTCTGGAGCTAACCTCTCCTGCAGTGTCTCTCACAGCAAACAGGTCAAAGAAAAACACAATCCAAAAGACCACTGTGGGTAACAGGTTAAAGAAAAATCATTTGCCTTTGCCTGGCTCAGAGAAACTAGAAACAACCGTGTTGCCAGGCTTACGGGTGCAGTGGCGCTGTTTGATAGCAACTGCATCCAAATTTGTTAAAATGCATAAACATACTCATATACAGTAGTTTAAGTTTCCACTATGATGTAGGTGGTCTGATTTTGATCCAATCCAGGCTATTTTCAAAGCTCGTTTCCTCAGTACATCCAGGTATTAAGCATTATTCTAATCTAATACCAACAAAAACATCTACAGTGGAAATAGTGCTGCCTCCTCTGTAATACTGCGTTTGCTGAGAAATCTGTCATCTGTTTGTGCTCAGTAATGGTTCTCTCAGTCCTGATCCAGTCTGTGTGTTAACAAAAACTATACACTTATATATATATATTAATGCTTGCATTATTTTATTAATATTCCATTCACTTCATTTACTATCTAGTCTGCTTTCTTCATTTTCTTGATTATTTTGTTCATTTTGTAGATATATTGGTTATATTAAACTTTAAGTTAATTTTTTGGATTGTTTTTATTCTGAATTTATGCTTGTAGGTGAAAATAAACATCTCTGGCTGCATTGAATTAAATGAAAAGGTAAAATCAGTAGAGAACCACTGCTTTGCACATCTGAAAATTAAGAAACAAATTCAACTGAGCACAGGGATCGTAATTAAAGACACTGAACTGACATGTTGGCCAGATCATACAGCCCTGTTGTGCAATGTGCCTTTGTGCTGTTAGCTACTAGGAAACAATGATAACCACATTAACAGTGTTCAAGATTAGACTCATATTGTAAACCTACAGCCTAGAAAGAGACACTTCATACAATCAACAAAATCATACACATCACATCACTCACCGATTCCTCCTCCACAATTTCCTGCACTATTTCCATACTAGCTTTCTTGGTTTCTGCAAGGCTCTTTGGTTTGTTGGACTCCTGTCGTTTCGGCTTGGGGGGCTCGGGAGCTTTGGCGCTTTCCTTTGGCAGTGCTGGTGATGGGGATCGGACTGGTGCTGCTGCTAAAGGTTTGGCAGGAGGCAGCAAACGTGCAAGACTGGAAGGGTGGAAGTCGTCCTCGAGACCAGTCAGATCTTCAGGTGGTGGAACCTTGACTTCCGCTTTGACGTAGTAGCTGTGGAACTGGGAGTGGATCTGACCATTGCTGTTGGCTGATGTGGCAGGGGCTGGTTTAAGTGGTAGAGGAACCTCGTGTTTGAGAGAAACTTTGGATGCCGCTTTTGTTACACCTACCACGGAGAAAGAGAGAAAAATAAACGGCCTTATCGTGGCTATTAAAATACTAGTGCATCTCATCAACCCAGCATCTGTGAATGGTTTAAAAGTAACACTACTGGAGCTGGAAAATATATTTAAAAATATTATCATGACATGCATTTTTACATTAGTCAATTTTGATAATTATCAAACATTCCGGACCTGCTGTCAAAGACTCAGCTGTCGGGGTTTTGTTTTCTTTCACGGCGGGAGCGACGATGGCAGGGGTCTTACTGGTGACAGAAGTCTTCTTGGTGATGGGTGACGGCGGTGGACTCGGATCTGGGCTCTGAGACGGGGACTGGTTCGGCGTTGTACCTTTGCGGTAGAAATGGGGGCTCCCTGATAGAGATTTCTCCTTTTTCTCCTCCTCGGGAACTTCCTTCACTTCTACCGGCTCGTTATATTTCTGTCGTATGTAGTCGGGGCCTGGAGAACGAAAAAAAAGACACAAGTTCAAACTGAAACCGACTGCATGTGGAATTAATCATAATGAATAATCTATCGCTGGAGGAGGAAATAGTGATAAATCAGATGTCTTTTTCTGTAAACTTCTTATTTTTAGGAAAACTTGAGAAGCATTATGTCCAATTCAAACTGCATCTGGCTATTGTTGCGTAATAGGTTTTCAAAATAAAAGTCCTGGAAAGAAAGTATTTTTGTCCAGTGAAATGGTAGAGGGCTTTAAATCTGATACATTTACAGTGCGGAGTGTAAGACAGGGGTCAGCAATCTTTACAATCTAAAGAGGCTTTTTTTGGACAAAAACAAATGTCTACAGCAACAAAAAATATTCTTACCCTTTATTGGACAAATGACAGGTTTAAGGTTACTATTTACCGGTAATTATTTTGTTAATTTTAATCTATTTTTTTCAGAAATGTGTTCATTTTTCTTATTTTTTCCAATTTTCATTCATATCCTTAATCATATTGTTTTTGTTAAATTTATTATTTTGTTTATTCATTAAGTTAATTTTTCAAGTATTTTAATCATTTGCTCATTATTTCGATTTGTTTTCTTGTTAATGTTTATTTAACTATTTTGTTCATTTGGTTTTTATCCTTTTTCATTTTTGTAAATTTTTGTTGATTTTTTTTATTATTTTGCTCAGGTTTGTTGTAATTTTGTAATATTTATTTATATTTTTCAGAATTTTGTTGACTTCTGTTCATTTTCCTTTTTTCAGCTTTGATTTATTATATGGTTTAGTCTTGTTAATTTAATTTTGTAGATTATATACATGATTTTTGTCTTAAGTTTTGTTCATCATGTGGTTAATTTTTTTCCTTTTTGTTGATTTAGTGCTTATTTTGCTCATTTTGATTTCATTGACTCTTAAACCCTGGTGCCACCAAATACGAGGGTTATTGCTCCACAACAAAATTATAAAACAAAAGGGATGAAACACTGCACTAATCATGTAAAATATAATCATATTGCACATCAAATTAAACAGGAGAAACTCTGCTATAAGCACGTATAATTGATATACGCACACACCAAACACAACTCTTCATTGCAAATTCCTGAAAGAGAGGCCGGGACTTAAATAGTTAAATTTTATTCATCCTTCCATATCAAATTAAACAGGTGAAACTCTGCTACAAGCATGTACAGTATAATTGATAATTGATAT
>JAQQAE010004020.1:0-19328 GCA_029823295.1 Pseudamia nigra | reverse complement strand
GGGGGGCAGTCGGTGGGGCTGTGTGCGTGGGTCACTGTTGGTGGTTTCTTGTGTGTCCAGCTTCGTAGGTTGATTGTTGAAATTAAATAGTTGTTTCTGGAGGCCATTGTGTTTTTTTTTTTTTCTCAAACAAATGTATGGGCGTTGTGCGAATCATGCATTAGCCGGAGCTAGTTTTTCCAACAGAATCTGCTTCGTGGATTTTGCCTATTGCGGGTTTTTTTTGGAACGTAACCCCCTGCGATAAACGAGGGACCACTGTATTGAAAATATAATTCACCGTAGAGAAGTTGCTTGGATTCAATGAGGATTTTTACAAGTATGATTTCTGCTGTCTGTGTTGCAGAAAATGGCCCCCGACTCTCAGTGCAGGCAGAACCATCTAAAGTGCTGTCCAGGCGAGGGGGAAATGCTACTTTACCATGCAAGATTCAGAGGGACCAATCTCTCACCCCCAACCGGAAGATGAGGATCAAGTGGACAAAGCTGACCTCAGACTACCTTAAAGAGGTCACCATTATCTTTTTCTGACTCTAGTTTGACCTACAACTACTATATGTCATAATTTAAGCAGATTAACATTCAAATGCTCTAAAACACACAAAAGAAAGTAAATCAGAACACACATGTATAGCTGAATACATAACCCTGCTGACTGAAATGGCTGTTTACCTGTTGTGCATGAAGCTTTTGACTCATGCTGACTCCCTGTTATGTCGATGACCATCAGTGGCAGTAAAACAAAAGTGCAATCACAATTTTAGACACAAAACGGTGCAAAATACTGTGTGCAAGTATGGACGTAAATTGTCAGATTAGACAGATGAGTTCTATAAATGTGTTTTGAGCTCGAGCTCTGAAATGCACAGCATGCACTGAAGAGAGAAAATGTAAATGTAACTTTGCTGCACGAAAACTCCAGGGAACATCGTAGGTAGTTTTTGTTGATACAAACAGTTTTTGCATACTTGACACCTGTCCAAGATTAATTTACAGACAGTACAGTATGTATTTTTTATTCAGTAAGTTTGGCTTTGTTTTTTAAAGACTATAACACATAAACCTCCAAGGATGACTGATCATTGTGCTGATTTATATGAATTCTGCTACTGAACCTACCTACCAGGCTGTTTTACTTAGATCAATCTATTTTATCATTGAATTATTAGACAACAATTCAAGTCTTGCTGAGAAATTATTTAGACTTGTGCATTTATTGTTCTGAATTTGGGTATAGGAAGAGATTTGTGGAACCTACACCACTTCACATGCTATAAACTGCGTAGCATAGATATAAGTAGTTATTCATAGTATGATATCCCAAGCTGTTACTAAATAAGTGGGTTTGATGCTCACTGGACCCTTAACACTGACTGGCTATGTTAATGTGGGTAAGACTTTTTGTAATTCTCAGGTGACCATCTTTATCCCCAGAATTGTTTACATTCACGTACAGTAAATGTCACCAATTTCCTTGAGTTCTTGTGGAATTTCATTGTATGTTGATGACTTCATTTTGTGTTTTTGCTCACTTCTGCTGGGGGATCGTAATACTTTACCTACTTGAAATACTATTGTAACAGTTGGTTGTGATAAATAATAGACTGAGATAATTTACTGGCCTTCAACTCCAACTAAACATTGCACATTATAACAATATTTAAGTTCTGAACATCATTTAATATGAACTGACTTTGCAGATATATTTGTTTTATTTCAGATGTGTGCTAATCAGATGCTGAGTCTTCTTTTACTTTGGGCTGTTTCCTTCAGGGGTCTCCACAGTGAATCATCTGCCTCCATCTCACCCTATCCTCTGCTTCTCCACTCTCACATCAACTAACTTCATGCCCTCTTTCACCACATCCATAAATCTCCTCCTTGGTCTTTCTCTAGACCTTCTGACTGGCTACTACTGATAAATTCACGATCCCTCCTCTGTACATGTCCAAACCATCTCAATCTAGAACCTCTGACTTTGTCTCTAAAACATCTTCCTTATGCTGTCCCTTCGATGTACTCATTCCTGATTCTATCCATCCTCATCCCTCTCAAAGAGAACCTCAACATGTTCATCTCTGCTAACTTCAGCTCAGTCTCCTGTCTTTTCCTCAGTGTGTTACTCAAATGTTAATAATATGAATGAATATTTTCTAAACTAATCCTTAATCTTGCTCTAGGTGGATGTCTTTGTCGCCATGGACTATCACAAAAGGAGTTATGGGCGTTTCCATGGCCGTGTGTATTTACAAGGCTCCTCTCCCATGGATGCCTCTCTGGTCATCACAGAGATCACCTTGGATGATTATGGGAAATATAAATGTGAAGTTATTGATGGTCTAGAAGATGGAACAACTGTGGTGTCTCTTGATCTAGAAGGTATTGTATTTGAATTGACTGTAACTTTAAATTCGGAAAGCAAATGGACATGGCCTTTTTCTCAGCAGGCTATAAATAAAATCTGTGTCTAATGTCATTGTGTTGGCTGCAGCCACTCTAAATTTAGCTCCATGTGCACAGATTGCTTGGGGGAATGTCAGGTACAACTGTGTTCTGTAAGCATAATGTACATCAGTGTCAGAGCACATCATTACGTTTACAATACATCAGCCATTACTGCCTGAAGCCAAAGAAACTGGTCCAACCTGGCATCAGACTGACAGATAACAGCTGGACTTACACAGCAGAATGGCTCCACTTCCAGTCTTAAATGAATCTCTGCTTCGTGTACTTATTGAATGTTATCCTTTCTCCTTCTCTTCTCTCTATCCAGGTGTCGTCTTCCCCTACTTCCCTCGCCTTGGTCGCTACAATCTCAACTTCTACGATGCTGAGCGGGCATGTCGTGAGCAGGATGCTATTGTTGCCTCCTTTGAGCAGCTGTATGAAGCGTGGCAAGGAGGGATGGACTGGTGCAATGCTGGTTGGCTGGATGATGGCTCTGTCCAATATCCCATCACCGCACCACGAGAACCCTGCGGAGGCAAGAACACCATGCCAGGGATTCGCAACTACGGTGTAAGAGATAAGGAGAAGAACCACTACGATGTCTTCTGCTTCACATCCCACTACGAAGGTAAAGAACAATGGTTGCATCCCTAAACATCCTCCGACTTTCAGAGGGATGCAACCAAAACCATTTTCTCGGTGAGGAGATGGAGTCGAACCTGTTGCTCCATGTGACACATGCTTTGATGTAACTGGTTGATCACACTTGCTAAAAAAACCCTGTCATGTGAAAATGGGCTGAGACAACCAACAGTAAAATCAACAGCACTTCTTCTTCTTCTCCTTTTGGCTGCTCCCCTCAGGGGTCGCCACAGTGAAATACCAATGATTCGCATTTTTGATCTGGCATAGGGTTTTTACCTCAGATGCCCTTCCTGACACAACCCTCACAACAAGGACTAATTATTTAAATCAAGAAAAGGTGCTGTTTCACTTAGTTAACATTTCTCTTCAGGAGTATTTGGAGTTCTTGCACTTTCATAATTGCTCTTTGTTATTGATGCTTTCCATTTGACTTATATTTGATGCTGGCAGTGTCATTTAAGTTTACATTCATTATGGTTTTTTTTTAATTTTCCCTTTTTTCAAATATAGGTGAACAAAATTATTTTTCACTGGTGAACTGAGCCATTGTCTTAGTTTTGTTTTCCATTAAATATAATCTGGCCTTTTAATCTTTCTTGTATTTTCTCTTCTTAATTAAGTCTTAAGCCTGGTAAAAGTCCTCATCACTAACAGTTTTTACCTTAGCTTATTTAAGGGTTACGCTGCTTTAGAAAGAACTATTGTCTTTACTAGGATCTTAATGTTAAAAGTGCAGTCTACAATATTGGGAAACTAGTTAGTGGTTGATCGCTTGTGGCGGACCGCTATTGGACAGGCAACCTGCCAGTCAAGACGGCTTACAACCGCACAGCTGTTAAGCTAGCATGTCTGTCTATCTCGTAGTTTCTTTTTTGACGTGTACCATAAAATACACACTGTTCAATCATCTTGTGCATCTTGAAGGGATATTCATAGACCACACTCATAATTCTTTACCACACGAGGAATCTTTATGGATACAGTCCCAGGATTTTGTGAGGCTGTTTGCCTTTATTTTGGTAAAGTCCTCCTAAATGCAATAGTCCATTAAAACCAGAGCATCTTCTACTGTTGTAAAAAATGATAAAACATTTGGTAACTGAATGGAGATCATGAGAATCTTTGTATTTTTTTGTGCCCGTTTGCAGAGTGAAGTTTCAGAGCTAAGGTTAATACTTTAAAGACAAATCTGATATCTTAATGCATGATACTGTACATCGTTATGTTTTTGAGACAGATCTTTGTTATAGAAAATGTTAACAGAAAGATTTACTTATCACTTTGAGTTTTTTTTCCAAGAAGACACACCAGTGGGGTCAATCCATTCTTTACACGTTGGTTTCATGATGTCATTCTCAAAAATACATTTAGCACTGAAGTTATAATGTCATCATCAGATCCATTTTCAATATTTTAAGGCTTAGAAGTCAGGTGCTTGTATTTCATTTGCAATCTGAATGCATTGCCAGCAAGAATGGAGCAAGAATGCCAGTGTACCTTTTAAATTTTGATTACTTTTATTTATTCACTCTTTTTTCTTCCAAGGTCGATTCTACTACTTGATCCACCCGTCAAAGTTGACTTATGATGAGGCAGTCAGGGCCTGTCAAAAAGATGGTGCTCAGATTGCCAAAGTCGGACAGATGTTTGCTGCCTGGAAGCTGCTGGGCTACGACCGCTGTGATGCTGGCTGGTTGGCCGACGGCAGCGTCCGTTATCCTATCTCCCGCCCTCGCCGCCGCTGCAGTCCAACGGAAGCAGCTGTGAGGTTCAACGGCTTCCCAGACAAAAAGCACAAGCTGTACGGAGTGTACTGCTTCAAGGGCCACAACTGAGTCCCAAACACATGAAGACATCCTGCAAATTCACACACATACACTAGCATGCACACACACAAACACTAGTGAACATACTAGTGGGGTGAAAAAGAGAACGGAGGAAGGGTATATCTGATACAAACAAATGCAAAACTGTGATGCTTTATCATTGAAAACTTAAGACAGTATTGTCAGACCGATGTCATGTTGCTTTTAACCTGAGACCTGATATTTCTGAAGGATAGTTTACATATATTTAAGGTTCATATTATTTAATCAAGGCCTTTGGGGAGGGCTGGGGAACCGGGTGGGTTTTTAGGAAAGTGATTGGGAAATATCACACAGCCACAACAATACTGTAATTGAAAACGGACTAGGCATGCCATCTAACAAAGGACAACATGTCTGGACTAAAGGGTTTAACAGAAAAACGTCGCATGGTTGGACTAATATTTGGCACTTATCTTGTGCTGTTCAAGACTTGGAACAACAACAGAGCCATGATTCACAACTGAAAACAGAGGAAAAGAAATCCTACAGTGTGACACCGGTTAGAACACAAACCTAGCACAACGTTGCTGATCTTTGCTGTCCATACTTTACAAGGTGCTATGACAGGTACTTTGTACTTCATCAAAATGTTACGTATTTTATGTTTTTGTACGAATGTGTTGGACCAAACATCTGTCTCATCACCTAATGAATAAGAAAAAGAAACATCCAGCTGTTAGGGTTGTTTATGTTTTCTAGGTATGTAGATGTAATTATCTAGAAATGTATTTCTGTTACTGACTATTTTTTGATATCGATATATTTACATTATTATTATGTCTTTATGGCCAAACTAGATATCCAAGTCTCTTTGGTTTACATGACACATAACAACAGTGGGAAAACTATTTCCACAGTCCTAAAACAACAGTAAATTTTGCACTGAACATACAGGAGATTACAGTATGAGAGGATCAGAGGAGCAAGAAAAACAGTAGTTTGGACTTTACAGCAATAGAAAATGCCTGGCAAAAGTAAATACAACACTGTGCTTCACAGTGTTATTTGTCTACAAGTCGAGCTCAGACTATGGTTATAGATGTTCATGGCTGCATATCTACGTTTGGCTTTAACTTAGAGCATGATGTAGCTTTTAAAAGCACACAGCAAAGCAGCTCTCTCCATATTATCTATCTAGCGCCTTGATAAATGGCTATTTTTGATACAAATAGTTTCTTATAGTGAAGGAGCATAGCCAGACATAGTCTCATTTGTGACCTGGGTATTATATTTATAACTGTAGTTTGGCTGCGTAGCATTCCCTACACAAACCGTACAGAATGATTTCATGTACCTGTAATACAGCAACCGCTTATGCTTTAAATTCTCAGATCTAAAAGTTGTTGACTTGCTCCTTGGAAAAAAAAGTTTCTCAGTGACTGTCCCACTCCTGAATACCTAAGATCATTACTTATCACCATTAAGGGAAAACCGAATACTGTGATTTGAGATTGCACCTCAGCTTGTAGTATGACAAATGCCCACTGGAGAAGACTGTCTGTGGCTCCATCGACCATGAGCACTAGACCCTGGATGATGTTGGGCTCCAACCATCATGAAACAATTTGGTTGTTCACATACGGATTATTCTGATGATTTTTGGTGCTCGGAAAACCTGATTTTACAGCTGTTTCTGCAGTGATGTGTGTGAGTCATGCTCCTGCAATACTAAATAGAACTGATGAAACACAGACCCAAGCCTATTCTAACTCGTGTTGCAATTCGGTGGACATACGTAGCTCTGACAATAAAATTGCTATATACCCAAACTGAGTTGGAACTCTGATGTCCCTGTGAGCATCACTTTTGACCCTTCGTCACCAAAAACACAGCCCCAGGTGTTAGTCCCAAGGTCAACCTGTATGTTCTTTCCTATCGTATCCCCCCACTCTCCCCTTTTCCCCCCAACTGCTGAAGGGGGAGCGCGCATGTCTGTGCTGCAGCCCCCTCCCCCTCGGTGGGAGCAAGCAATCTCATTGTTGATGGAAACATTTAACAATGACAATAAAAGCTATTCTGATTCTATTCCGATTCTATGTTAACTTTGGTGAACTTTGTTTCATTTATTCATTCATTCAACAGCCCTACTGGCCTTTGCACAATAGCAAGCAATTCTCTGTTCACTAGTATTATGAGTAGCCAATTTGGCATCATACTTAGTGATTTCATTGGTTATTTCTAATATGTACAAATTGAACAAAAGCAGGATCCAACCAATCTGGTTGGGAACCGGAAAACATTAATATTCAGGATGCTGCAATGAGATAATTTGAACTTTACCAAAAAACTACTCAAATCAGTTAGTCAACACATTTTTGTGGCTCTAAACTGAATATGCCTAATTTAAATGTGTCCCTCGGCCAGGGCATTGGCGAACAGCAGATCACTGGTAGATCACAGAGACATGACAAAAAACTGAGTAAAGAATGCTATGTGACCAAAATACAGAGCAACATACAGAGTGATGAGATCAAAAACCTAAATATGCCTGGTCCTGAGTGAGCGTGTTTTTTCCTGGCTGCAGTTTCCACCCTGATTGTTATCTCAGCTGGCCATTTCTATCCAGATATCTCAGGACGGATGTTAATGCACGGTCTGAACAGGGCTCTGACGCAGCCAACCTGCCTCCGATCCAGCAGAATGGGCCTGCAGCCAAACCTGCACCAGCCTGCTGAATGAGACAGAAATACAATACTTTTCAAATACCAATAATTCCTGTATGGGGGTGCTGAGGCCTTCATCCATTTAAGGGTATCACAGAGAAAATGGTGCACATTGATCAAGTATAAGCTCATTGTACACAGTCCCAGCTGGCTCAGGCTGAGGCTTAGGTCATCCGCTGGGGTTGGTGTGGAATTAGCTTTACTTGGCTTTACCTTTGACAAGCCACTGAACAATCAAATGGAGCAGTAATGCAACACTATCGCTAAAGAACTGCTGGACAGACTCATACAAAAAGTTTTCTGTTATGATTACCTATGAATGATGCAAGACAAAATTGTGGTGTAACTGACAAAGAAACACGGCACTGAAAAGTCTGTGAGATTAGATCCTTTTAGGTTGTATTATTTTCATCTGTTATAAACAATTTACAATGAAACATTAGTTGATTCATGGTTTGAAGAAATCTCAAATGAACTTTTGCCTTTCATTGTGTGTAATGTCGGACTAACATTCATCAGGAGCCTTGTTAATAACTGCAGTGTACAAGGAAACCATAGGGACCCAAAGACAAAAATACAATAAAACAATAAAACAGTACATAAGCCATGATTCTGTCTCTGTGTCTTATTAGAGGGTTCAGTGGGTGCAGGCATATGAGGTATGGCTATTTAAAAAAAAAAAAAAAAAAAAACTCCCCTTCTGCATCAACACACCGCTGCATTCAGGTCTTCCACTGATCAAAGTAGTGCAGTAAGTCTTCTTCACATAGTCATATCAAAACCTCTCTTTTCTTAAGTTTTGCCACAGACTCAAAATGTTTTCCTTTGACACTTTTGATCTTAAGAAAAAGGAAAAACTCACATGGTGCTAGATGAGGTGAGTAGGGAGGCTGGTCAAGCACTGTGATTTGTTTTTGGGCCAGAACCAGCTTTACTGAGAGGACAGTGTGATGAAGAATGAAACCATTTTATACTTATGCCGAGTTGTTGATCACTACAAATGGTTTGTTGAATATTTTCAGAACTTTTTCATGTGCATGAGCAACCAGAACATTCATCACCTTGGACATCCGCTGAGCCTTCACTAAATCTTTTATTCCATTCAAACATACGGTACATACATGTTCCTCATACACCTCAGTTAATGGACAAAAAGATTTGGCTGCTGTTTGCTTCCTGGAAACATTCAGCAGTTGTGTGTTACCGTAATAAACAACCTTTAATATATCAAACTCAGTGACTGAACCACGTGGTTTTATCCTCGTAAGTGCAGTGTCATTATTTAATAGACATACCTCGTATATTATCCTAAATAAATGATAATAGGGCTGGGTGCGATATTTAAAGTGTAACCCTACCTCTGTTATGCCGTCCTCTAAATGAACTTGAAAACTCAGAAAGAAGCTGAGAGTGCAGTGATTAGTGTCTGAATGTCAGGTGTGGATGTGAGACAGGAGGCGTTCACGGACATGAGAAAAACAAAGAATCACAGACATATGCAGAACCATTTGAGGGAATAAGAGTCTTGATTTTACCATCTAAAAAATAGCATCTTTTTTCTGTAATCCCTGCTATTTTTCCAGTTTTTTTGTTGTGATATTTTGTAATAATACATTCCTTCACCACATAGAACATAAGAAACTGAAGGGCTCTTAAACATACCAAATTTCCATGACAAGTAGTGACTCTGCAGCCGGTTTTATGGTGTTATTGTGGTGTTTTAATATGTCATATCAGATTCAAGTTGGCTTTAGCTCTGGATACTATGACCTGGATGACTGAGAATCTTCACAGGCAAATCATGCAGGCTTTTCAAACTAAAACCATAGTTGCGTCTATTAAAAATCTTCACTTTGAATTCAGGCGACCTTGGCTTCAAGGTCAGAGGACAAATTTTCTGAAAACCTTGTGAACACAATAACTGGAGAAGCAAATCATGTTAGGTTTTCAAACTTGTACCATAATTGTATCTATAAAAAAAATCTCAATGACTTGAAATTTGGCTGATGTTGCCTCAAGGTCAGAGGTCAGATTTTCTGAAAATTTTGTGAATACGATAACTAGAGATGGAAATCACTTAGGCTTTTTGAATTAATTGTAGATATGGTATTAACTCTTCCATTGTTGGTAGGATTGATTGACGCTACTTCTTTATTTGGCTCTTTCAGTCAAACAGCCTTCACCATGATAATGTATTATTTGATTTTATATTATTACCTGCCTGTCACAGTTCAGTAAGACATTCATTGACCTTGCCTCAAAGTCAACTGCCACCGCTTGTGCCTTTTTGGTTTGGCATTTTTTCTGCAGTGTCATTTTTGTTTTGTGTCTTTTTGCTTCTATGTAATTTTTAATTTTTTGCATCTTTTTTAAATTTTTGGATCTTTTCACCCCATTTCTGTCTTTGAATATTTTATATTGTTTTTTTGCTTTTTTGCATCTTTTCTTACTGTTTTTTGTCATTTATGTATTTTTGTGCCTCATTGTTGTGTCTTGTACCATTTTGTCTTTTTCCTTTTACACTGTTTCTGTTTTCATCTTCTTTGTCCTTACATCATTTTTGTCTGTGACTTCACATCTCTTTACATGTTTTACATCTCGTTGCATCTTTTACTGTTAAATCAAATCCAGATATAATTGTCTGGTTTCTAAGCTGTTCAACTGCGACTGATATGGACATTTTTATATGAGGACATTTTTTGACCCTGTTCTACATCATAACCTGAGTAATGAGGCTGCAGTTGCAAAAGAAATTAAAAGCCAGCAGACTTGATAAAGGCTGGGGTTGAGGTGTAGCTGGCTTTAAATTGGCTGCTGTAGTTGCAGGGTAATGCAGTCATTTTACTTGATGTGTTTCCAAAGGGAGGGGCGCTTGCACAACTGTTTTCCTGACCGAAACACCAAGGCCATTCATGGTCCTGCTCTCACGTTATTTTGTGAAGCAATAAGTGGCTGTTTGAGGAACTCAGTAACAACATGTAAGTCACGTGTTGGTTTCAATGTTGATCCATATTCCTGACCTGGTTTCTAGGAGCCTGTTTGTTTGAATAGGTAGGACAAGGTGTGACACAAACTCACGAAGTCAGAGTGAGCATCCTCTGGGGTTTTCTCTAGATTTTCTCCTACAAAAATCCTGTTCTTAGTTTTAATTGTTTTGGTGACGTATCACAACACTTACATTTATATCTGCATCACCTCTTTGGAACAGCTGCACACAGAGATTTCACCATTTTTCATCCATAAATGTTCCAATTGGCTGCAGGTTATTCACAATGTGGCCTTGGTTCATATATAATAATGCCCTTTTTGTTGTCAATTTGCTGAATAATTGGTCAGGAATATTGGACAGCTTGCTCACGGGGTAGAGCAAATATTACTTTGACTATAATTGGTTGATTGGGTTTAACGTCCACGAGCCTGGCATTATGTTGTACGGGACCAGTGACAGGGTCCACATAGGACTGCTGCCTTAGACTCTGCTGTAAATAGTGGCACAAAACAAACCTAAAATAAAATAAGCAGAATTAAATGAGCTTATATATTTCCCTCAGATCCATGTAACTTCATATATGTGGACTGAATCAAGTGAAACACAACACATTGGCTAGGTTTATGTAAAATAAATAAATAAATACTGTATCACTACTTTGGAACAGCAGTACCATGTAGCTGGGACACTGAATGGACATGATTTATAGAGGGATACATTTTTTTTATTCTATTATGTCATAGTGTAGACACTACTGAGTTTTATATACAGTGGTTACAAGATTAATCCGTTCCGGGATCAAGCTTGTGAAACAAAAAACTCGTGAGCCGGGCTGGTTCCGATGATATTTTGGGGGTTGGGAAAAGTTGAGTTTTCTTTTATTCTTTGGTGAAATATAATATTTAAACATACACCACACAAATCCCTTTAACTGTGGACAGATCCACCTGCATTCTTTCACCTGCATGGAGATCATATTACAGGTTTTCTTCTTACCACTAGCATCCTTTTTAGGCCCTATGATGAAATGACACAAAACGAAGCACTATTTCTGGTGATAAAAGGCAAAAAAAGAAAAAATTTACTCGCAACCTGAGTTTTCCGAAAAATTCATGTGCTGAAGCACTCGTAACCCGGGGTAACACTGCATTAAATGTTGGGTATTCACACACAAGTAACTGCTCCAATGATGTCTTTAGTTCACTGCTAGCTACTGATTGAAGTGCACATATTTTTGCTAAAGTGTCAGAAAATCATTAGCTTAAAAGTTGAGCAAGGCATAAACTGGAAACCTTTGGTGAAACTGAATAAAACAGTAGCTGGATGCTTTCAGCCATTAACGGAGGTGTACGAGTTACACTGTTCAAATGACACAACAGATTTAGTGAAGGTGGGTTAAGCTGAATCACTGGTCACCTGATTAAATGCTTTGTTGGAAAGGGTACTCTGTTTCATTGTATTTGGGAATGTCCAAAACTACAGAAATACTGGAAATCAATTACAGAAATTATGTCTGAGATGGCTGGAGTCAAGGCGTCTCTCCAGGAAAGGTTGTGCATGTTAGGTGTCCACCCAGAAAACTTTACTAAAAATGCCAAAGTAGATGCTAAGTGTTTGTAAAATGTGTTAATTGTTTGTGTTTTAGTTTGTCTATTGATTTTATCATTATGTTAATATGTTTTGGGTTTTTTTTTTCCTTTCTCTTTTACGGGGTATGTAAATTGTTGAATTGTTAAAATCGTTAAAATTGTAATAAAAATATTGTTAAAAAAAAAAAAGATTTAGTGAAGGCAGAGACAATGTCCAAGACGATGAATGTTCTAGACATCCATTTACATTAAAAAACATTTGAAAACATTCAACAAATCATTCAATGTGATTCAGTATAAGAATAAAAAGTTTAATTCTTGAAGCCAACACCAGCTCACACTGTGCTCTCACTGCTTGATCATCCTCCCTGATCACCTGATCTGCAGTAGCACTGTGTGACTTCTCCTGAAAATGAAAGGAACACGTCTGTAGTCGAACACGTCTGTGACGAAAAGAATGACAGAGGTTTTGAGAAACTGTCTGACGGAGACAAAACTGCACTGCTTTGAACAGAGGAATACCTGAATGCAGCGGTGTGTTGACACAGAAGGGGAGGAGACAGTCTCATTTTTTAATATCCATACTTTGTACATTAAATAAGTTTACATGGATCTGAGGGGAAGTGAGAAGCATATTTACACCTGGTGCTTTTCTTTCAGGTTGATTTTGTGCTACTATTTACATCGATAGATTGTGGGGGCAGTTGTTTGTTTTCCTCCAAAAGGGGTGTGGTACCCGGACATGTCACGTTTTACATTTAGAATTCTACAAATGAATGCAATCTGGTAAGTTTTCCTCAGGACCAACATTTCTGAACAACTGAATATTTTCACAGCTTATATTTTGCGACAGAGACTAGATAAAGATGCATTTTCATAGTGCAGGACCTTTAATGCAATCCACAAGCTAAGAATGATCATAGTTGATGTGCCTCCATTTCTGAACGACAACAAAAAAATCAGGCATGATTTTATGCACCTGGGTTCAACCTCCACTGTGTTTTAGCTCTTGAATGAATTAGGCATAGAGACAGTATGGCATTTGTTAACCATAAGCAGGGAAAAAATGCTATTTTTTCCTCATATGAAGTGACATAAAATACAACAGCAGGTCAGGTTGTGTTATAATACTTTCTATTATTGCACACACAGCTGACAATGACATTGGAACAAGGACAATGGACACTTACAGTAACTTGAATGGAGACAGTGATTACATAAAAATAAGCTCTTGTGCCACAGATACAGTAACTCAATTAACCACACTGTAGAAAAACAATAGAATCACTTATATACTGACAAACTATATTTCAAAAAGTGGGAAATGGAGGAAGAATGAATCAAAGCAAAAAAGGCAAAATTCATAAGTATCACAACAAATCTTATCAATGCTGCATGTAGACGGTATCGCTATACACTCCTTTAGACTCAGACAAATTTCACATTCCCTTTTTTTTGTTGTAAAAAAAACACACACACACAGATTCCAGATCTGCCTCTAACTGAAAAGCCATTCCGCAGCCCAACGTTTAAGGCTGCAGGCTGGGTTGATTTCGAGTCGCGACACATTTAAAAGCATGGACAGTGCAGCAACTTGCAAAACAAACGGCAGTTTTTCTCTACATGACAGGATGTTTTCTTGTAAAGGTTCAATATGACAGAATCTGTAAACAGCAAGGAAGTCATCATTAACAGAATCACTTCAGTTCCAATGACCTTTATTTAATATCACAGTCCATTTGTAGGTTTAAGTATACAATAAGTTAAAATCATATGGCTTCATATAATATCTATAATATAAATCCTATGAATAATACCATTCCTGTAGCACACACCAAACATTCACACTGTAATAATCTAGAGTCCCCTCTTTATCCGTGTGCTACTCTTTAATCTGTGGCATTATATAGTCGTCTCAATTCAATATGCTCTCAGAGTGTCAAATTGTTGAGACATAAATATAATTCCATACGAAAGTTCCCCAATCCCTTTTTTTTCTTTGAGGATTTCAGTAACATTTTTTTACAAAAATCTGTATTGTCAAAAAATGGGTTGTAATAAGCAGCACCAACTGAATGTGGACAAACTGGGAAGGGTCTATTATTATAATTTAAAGTGATGAATTCATGCTCTTTATGATCTATCAATAACATCAGATGAATTGTCACAACTACTGGGCTAGCTCATATAGAAAAATATTGTGTTTTGGTAGCTAGACATGTGCTGTATCGTTAGATTCCGATGAAATGAGATTTCACAGAAAGCGCTGGTGTCTCTGTGGCAGTGGCTCTCAACTGGTGTCGCTACGCACTCAAAATGAACAAAACACCAATGAAAATTAATAAAATGATCTAGAAAATGAACAAAACCAATTAAAAATGAATAACATAATCTACAAAATGAACAAAACCCATTAAAAATCAATAAAATATTCCACAAAATGAACAAAACCGATAAAAAACGAATAACATAATCCACAAAATGAACAAAACACCAACAAATAAAATGATCTAGAAAATGAATAACATAATCCACAAAATGAACAAAACCCAATAAAAATCAATAAAATATTCCAAAAAATGAACAAAACCGATAAAAAAACGAATAACATAATCCACAAAATGAGCAAAGCTGGTCAAAATGAACAAAATAATCAAGACAACGAACACAGTAATTAATACACACAACAACAAAATGGATCAAAAAATAAACAAAAAAAACTTAAGAAAATGAGCAAAAAGGATTAAAAGTAAGAGACAACATAAGCAAAAATGAACAAAATAGTCAAGGAAATTAGCAAAAATTAGCACAATAATAAATAAAATAAATTAAGAAAATGAACAAAACAATGAAACACCATGAACACAAACAAAATTTTAAAAAACCAATAGCGATCAAAATAGATTTAGTACATACTAAATGTATTACTTTGGCAACAGATACTGCCTGTAATGGTTTTTAAATCAATCAAAAGGGATAATGTAGATGGGTTGAGACCCACCAGTTGAGAACCCTGCAGTATGACGTCATGAAGGAGAACACAGTGTGACGCTTTCCACAGACCACCCATGTGATGTTTGACTATGAAGTCATGGCGACATTGGTCTTCCTGTTTAGAGCGCTGTGACACTGACCTGGCAGACTGTTTCAGGAAATGCAGCTAATTTACTAATGAAAGCCACTAGTGCACAGACCCCGGGCCATTTCCAAAAGGTTTGTACCTCTGAAATGTCTCCCATGTCCCTTTGGAGCCATCGATAGACAGTTCAGTGCACCACGCTGTCTATCTATGCCTCTGGATGACACGACAGGCCTGCTACTGCTAAACCGATTTACAAAACCGCAAACCCAATCAGTGTCTCATGTGATCCTCGTCCTGCGTCTGGCCCTCCGGTTGCCTCTTCTCCCTCAGCAGCTGCTGGATGCGCTTCTGGAACGGGCTCCAGAAGTTCTGGATGATGCTGTGACTCTGCTGTTGCTCTAGCAGGGTGCGTTTTTCGTGATTCTTGGTTTGATGGAGGTGTTGGTTAAAGAGCTGTTTTTTTTGCTCGCCGTGGCGCCGGTGAGACATGGCCTTGTGGTAGGTCGCCGCTGAGAAAGCAAATCCAGAGAGAGCGTGAAAAGGAGAAACATCGTGCACGGGTGCATTGTCATACACGGCAAAGAAAGAAAAAAAAGTCAGCACTCACGGCTCATGCAGGTGACTCGGGGCGCGTCCCACTGGCCGTTGGCTCGACAGCGTATAGTGGGGGTGTGTCTCTGGATGAAGCCTTGTTTGCACTGGTAGCGGATCAGGGAGTTGATCTCGTAGCGAGGCTTCATGACCCCGAACACTCGAGCGTCTCTCACCAGTGGAGGCTGCCCACATGACACTGAGCGGTGGAAAACAAAAATACTGAAACAATGCAAACTCCATGAGGAAAATTATACACATTTCTTGGAATGAGTGAAATATTCCTTTACGAAATGACACATTTAATCCACGTACTGCAAGTTCGGTCTCAGCAAGGGTATAGCGTTCAGTGTTTTTAGTCACGTATCCAGGAAGGTAAACTGTTGAACATGTTTTCCTGTGCAATGGTACGTTACCAATGTACTCATTTATGCCTTTACTATATACTGTTGGTTTATCAAAGGAACTAAAAAATGAAGAAACAAAATCGAGACAATGGATGAAAAACAGCAACAAAATGAACAAAATGAGCAAGAAAATGAACAAAAATGGACAAAATAAGCATAACAATAAACAGAAACAGAGCAAAATGGGCAAATAAATTAACCAAAAGGAACAAAATAGTCAATAAAATGACTCAAGCCTAAAAATAAGGAACAAAATAATCAAGAAAATGACCAAAAGTGAATAAAATGAGCATTACAAGGAACAGAATACACAAAATAAGCAACAAAGTCTTCTTCTCCTTTCAGCTGCTCACCTCAGGGGTCGCCACAACGAAATACCAATGATTCGCATGTTTAATCTGGCATAGGTGTTTTACGTAAAAAAAAAAAATCAAGAAAATGAACAAAAAGGATCTAAAGAAATAAAAAATATGAACAAAATAATTAAGAAAATGAACACAATAATACACAAAATAACAAAATGAATCAAAAAATGAACAAAAAAAAATCAAGAAAATGAACAAAAAGGATCAAAAGTAATAAACAAAATGAACAAAATAATTAAGAAAATGAACACAATAATACACAAAATAACAACATGGATCAAAAAATCAAGAAAATATCTCAAAAATGAACAAAACTATCAAGAAAATGAACAAAAAGGATCAAAAGTAATCGACAAAATGAACAAAATAATTAAGAAAATGAACACAATAATACACAAAATAACAAAATGGATCAAAAAATGAACAAAAAAATCAAGAAAATGAACAAAAAGGATCAAAAGTAATAGACAAAATGAACAAAAAATGAATAAAATAATCAAGAAGACTAACAAAATATTCACATAATGTCTAAAATGTCAAGACAATGAACAAAAAGGACCAAAAGTATGAAACAAAATTAACAATACAATTAAGAAAATGACCAAGACTATCAAGAACATGAACACAAAGGATCAAAAGTAACAAACAAAACGAAAAAAACAATTAAGAAAATGAACACAATACACACAATAACAAAATGGATTAAAAAAATGAACAAAAAAATCAAGAAAATGAACAAAATATCTAGAAAATGAACAAAATGGGTCAAAAGTGATTGAAAAAAATAACAAAAAATGAATAAAATAATCAAGAAGACTGACAAAATATTCACATAATGTCCAAAATGCAAAAAATGAAAACAAAATAATAAAGAAAGTGAAAAAATAAGCGTAACAAAGAACAGAAATGCACCAAATACGCAACACAATGATGCAAATTGAACAAAATGAACACATTTATACACAAAATAACAAACCAAATGAGCAAAAACAAAGAGAAAATGAATAAAAACTATCAGGACAATGAACTATATCATATCAAAAGGACTTGCATATAATGTAAAAGGTGCTGTAACGTAAGTCAAGAGGACAGAGTGAACATACGTGTGCGTGTGCACGTACCTGTCCCCTTCTTGCAGGTGAAGGTCAGGTGATAGTTGCAGGGCACATCGTTCCACTGTCCCCCCTCGTGCCAGATCATCACCACACAGTCCTCTCCTGACTGGAAGAAGCTGTCGGGCTGGTTGGGTCTCCAGTAGTCGTATTGCTGCCAGAACATTCACTTATTAACTTTAGGGTCAAACGAGAGCCCAAAAGAGCCATTTTTGGACAGAGAGAGAGAGAGACAGAGAGAGAAAAGAAGTATCCAGAACAAGGGGTAACAACCGGGGCTGTTCAGTGAGGCCAATGCGGAAGTAACTTTAAGTTGTAATACCACTGATTGGCCACTGGGGAACCCATCTTCTGGCTCCAAGAATCTTTTTTCACATAGAGATATATGTGATTCTATCTGAAAATACTAAGTGAATACATTTTTTTCATGGGCCATCATCATCTCAAACGTTTTATTTGGATCCTCTCATAAGTAATGTGATGCTCCATCTTTAACTTTTTGCTCCGTTATTAAGATATTACTGCAAAGAATCCAACAAATCACTGCTGCGCTGAGGTTTGATTGACATGTTGCCATGGTAACAGCTTGCTAGTGAGGTCAGACCGATTTGGACCTTTGTATCTTCTATTTATTCAATATGTTCATAGTTATGACATACCCAGCTGCAGCTGTGGGTAAGTGTTTACACTAACAATACCATAATATGACGTTTAACCGCATCAGAAAGCTAGCGGCTAATATTAGCTTCCCATGATTCCCCATGGTTGATTGAACGCTTCGTAAGCCCTGTTGCCGTTCGTCCAAATATGGTTACAGCCTGTTTTTGGCTCCAATATGCCGTCCATGAGGTGACAACCTGATTGACCTCAAAATGACCCTTCACAAACTAATGGATGATGCCACGATCACTTTATCCAGTCTTTTATACAGACTATGATCCAGAACCATGAATAATGATCAAAGCTTTTACTTCTCCTGTGACGCACGTCTTAGCCGGCAACACCGATTTGGTTATTATTTCATTCCTTGTTGTTCATTTCCTTGAAGGTCTTCTTTGTTTTTGTTTAACTTCTGCACATTTGCGGTTCATTTAGTAGACTATGCAGTTGAGTTTTTGTTCATTTTTTAAATTATTCCATTAATTTTTTTGTGAATTCTGGCTATTATTTCTGCTCTTTTTCTTGTTTAGATTCATTGATTTCCCTCTTTCATTCCTCTGATTATGTTTTGATTGTTTTGTTGAATATTTTCTTCATTTTTTTCATATATTTCCATGCAGCTGATTTAATGAGTATGAATTCGGGTGAGGGGGTGGGGTCTAGCATGTCTTCTACTTCGTCCCACTCCCTTTCAAACGCATGATGACTTTGTTTTCCTGGAAGGATTTTTTGATATACTTTTATATTTTGTTTATTTTATTTTGTATCATGGGGCGACACAGTGGTGCAGTGGGTAGCACTCGTGCCTCACAGCTAGGAGGTCCTGGGTTTGATCCAAGGGCGTAGGTTTGGTCTCAACATTGGTAGGGACGATATAACAGCATAAGCTGCATGTACACTTTTTGCTGG
>JAQQAE010004019.1:0-19329 GCA_029823295.1 Pseudamia nigra | reverse complement strand
AACCCAGCAATGGGAGAGTTTGTTTTCAGCCAAGTCTCAGTCAAACATAAAACATCCAAATTAGAGTCAGACAATAAATGGTTTATTTGATCACTCTTGAGAAGAATACTCCGTATTTTTAAGTGTCCACCAAGTAGACCCTTTGGTTTTGATTTTATGTCCCAGATCACCTTAGCTTCATTGAGGGTAGAATATATCTTAATGGACCGTAGCTTCTTAAAAGCATGATGTCTGTTAGCTGCTGAATCACTGTTTGCTGCTGGTGGTGATAGCCTCCCTGTTAATCCACTGCCAGCCACCAATGGTGGTAGCATTACCGCTGGGCCGCCGTTACCTGCTGGTGGTATTAGTCTCTCCGCTAGTTCACTGCCAAATGTCGAACCACTATGTGCTGCTGTCTGTGTCAGTCTCTCTGCTGATCCTCTGCCAACCATCGGTGGTGTCAACCTCACCACTGGTCCACTGTCATCTGCCGAACCACTGCTAGCCGCTAATGCCGCCAACCTCACGGCCAGTCTGCCATCAGCTGCCGGCCCGCCATTAGCCACTGGAGGCGTTAGCCCCACCGCCCAGACGCCAGTCCACTCTTGGATACAGTCAATGCCAGCCCCGCCACCAATCCTCCGCTAGTGGCCGGCAACATAATCCCCACCATCGGCTTACCGCTAGACACTGGACCACCGTTGTCAGCCCAAGATGTCAACCACGCTGCTGGGCCACTGGCAGCCATCAATCCACAGTCAGTCACCCGTCCGACCATCAGTGGCAGTGGTTCCGTTAACAGCAAAAACAACCCAGCTGTCACATGTGCGGAGCCAGTTAGCAGCGATGGAAGCCTAACTTGCGGTGATGTCGGTTCAGCCAGTGACGGTGCCAGCCCTGCTAGCACTGGTGGAGACTGTGGCCCAGGGTTTATCTCAACATCACCAGCCGGAAGCAGAATCAGCAAGACGTTACAGACTCCCAGGTATGACCAGCCTGTAATAAACTGTTCATTTTTACCTGGAGGTGACTTGACATGGCTATAGTCCATAACTTTCATAAGCAACAAGTGCTGACTCCGTTTGGACAGTTTAGGCTCAGTAGAGAATAAAAAGTCACAAAGAAAATTAAAAAATACCTAGACCTAGTACCTAATTGTCTTGCTTCATCTGACTTTTTAGGCAAACACACAGTACCTGCCAAACTGCGTCTGCACCTCAGCTGCCATCTTGTTCACATGTGTCATTCACATGTGAATATTTTGACTTAAAATGAACAAAGCAATCAGGAAAGAGGAATGACATAAGAAAAAGCTACAAAACAGTAAGGAAAGTGAAGAAAAATGAACCAAAATCAGATGAAAAATAAACAAATTAATCAGGTTGATGAACACTCAAGACAATGCTTGAAAAAATTAACAGAAAACAGAACTTTCAGGATTTTTTTTTCTCTTTTTCAGTGTTTGCTGAGTCACTGCATTTTGCCTTTGTGGGGCAGTGTAGTTATTCACACAAATTAAAGCCACATTTATAATAGCAAGCAATATGTGGCCTTGCATATGGCACTGTAGTACAAAAAAATACTATCGAAATTGTGTGGTTGATTTGATATTTAATATAAATTCCCAGTTGTACAGTAATTACATCTGCATGTGTCTCTGGCTTCAGATTGCACTGTGTCATTTAAAGTGTCACTGCAAGCAAACATCAGTCAAGCCGCTGTGATAATATAAAGGCAACAAGACTATTACTGCGCATCACTGTGGAGGAATTTTGTCTTCATTCATGCAGGCCGTGGGGTTTTGAGCATAAATGGGCTATTTCATTCAGGGGTGGACTTAGTGGTATGTCTTGGGTCTTTTGGATCTCCGCGGCTCAAGTGTGCTCAAGGTTGAGGTCATGAACTGATGTCCAGACGTTCTTCTTTATTTTCTGGTAGAGAACAGAATTCATGGTTCTATCAGTTGCAGCAAGTCGCCCATGTCCAGAAGCAGCAAAGCAGCCCCAGACCATCACCGACCACCACACTGTTTGACAGTGTATGATCCTCCTGCATGACTCGTCCCAAACCTTAGAAATGTTTTCAGACTGATAGATGTTAGTGACTTCATATCTCATCAGTTGAATTTCTTTAGAGTGCTGCATGATGTTTTACTTTTAGCCTGCTTCACTAGATACGCCTCTGTGTTGCACCTTGGCTCTTATTTTGCATTTTAGTCTGTGATTGTGTATTAATTTTCTACATACTCCTCCTGGAGCCTTCCTAGATACAAGCTGGATGGGTGGAACCTCTCTCTCTCTCTCTCTCTCTCTCTCACTCCACTTGCAGCAGACGCCACCACCGCTGACAGCTATAGATTTAGATTTAGTTATACGTATTTGTCATAATTGAGTTGAGAATTACCGACAGTCCTGTTTTCAGTTTTATTCCTTTAGGGTAGCTGACTGTGTGTTGGGTTAGGGTACAAGTGGGTATCCAGTGGTCAACTGACTGGCTGGTGTGTGGGCTTTTCACTCTTTTGTTCCTTTTTGCCAGGTCTCTCTACTCCCTTACTTCCTATATGATCAGTTGTGAGTATTTTGAATTAAAACCTGTGTTAATGCTGCAGTATATCATGGCATCCCATTTGTGATGGTGTCTTTCAGCCAAGATTATTTACATGCCTGTTCTCTATTTATACACTTTCACTATGACACATTTTCCAGTGTGATAATGTGTCCTTTCATTGTTACACGTATGACACACGGAAACATAACTGCTGTTTTTAACTGTCTGAAAGATACAGTATTAACCTTTGAATGGCGCAGAATTTCCTCCAGGTCAACAATTCAAAATCAGAAAATTCCATCAGCCGAGTCTCAGACAATGTGGGTCCACCAACAGAAACTCAACAGCCATAAATCTCAGAGTTACATTTGTTTCTAACATAATATTCAAACCACATGTCAAATCAGTTTCCACCATCTCAGATCAATAACTCAAACCAATATTGCCACACGACTTTGAAAAAGTGATTAATCTTCTCATCTTCCCCAGACTACACTTTTGCAACCCTCCTCTCTGGTTTCCTAAATCCAACTGGTTCAAAATGCATTAGCTAGACTTCTCACTGGTTTTCACAGACCACATCACATCACCCCTTTAATGTCCTCCTCACACTGACTTCCTGTCCATTTTAGAATTAATTTTAAGACTTTAATGATCACTTTTAAAGCTCGTCTGGGTCTGGCTCCTACTTATTTTTCTGAATTGTTAACACCTTACGAGCTGGCCTGTGACCTTAGATCCTCAAGTGGAATCTTCTGGTTGATCTAAAGTCAAGGCTTAAATCTAAAGGGTGACCGGTCTTTGCAGTCAGAGCACCTCGACTTCGGAACAACCTACCTGACGAGATAAGGCCCATGAAATCAGTGACTCCTTTCAAATCTCTTCTCAGAACTGATTTATATAGACTTGCTTTTATGTCATTTTAGTTTGTTACCCTTATGCTTTTTAGCCTTTTGTACCCTTGCTTTCTTTCTTTTATAGCTTTTATTGTAATGTAATGTCATCTCCTTTTATCTCCTTTTATTTGGTCTCCTTTTGCTTCATTTTTATCTTTTTTTTATCTCCAACTATTCTTTTTCTTTTATTTTACTCTCAATCCCCCTTCTCTCCCCTACTTATTGTGTTTGTATCTGCTTTTATTGCCTTTATTGTTGCACTTTATGTTCTGGTTTGACTGACTGGTTGTGTTTTGCATATCATATTACTGTATTGAGTCTTCTTTTTGCTCTGTCGTCAAAGCCCTTTGTAAACTGCTGTTTTTAAAAGTGCTACATATGTAAAGTTATTGTTTTTATTATTTTGACATTGTAACAGTCAGACAGGTTCCATTTAAGCACTTTGATGATTCAGCAGGTTTGGCAATAATCAGGTCTGTATGTGGCTAATGAAACTGAACTCTGCTTTAAAAAACAGTTAATCATAGTTAGTTCATCATTTAATACGAGGAGGACATATACTTTTCACATACAGCCAGGTACATTTGAATATTTTTTTCCAATAAAATGTGAAATCATTTTAAAACTGCATTTTGCATTAACTCCCACTATCTTTGTCTAATATTGAAATTTGTTTGATTATCTGAAACATTTAAGTGTGACAAATACACCCAAAATAAGAAATCAGGTGGGGGCAAATATTTTTTCACAGCACTTTAAAACAAGCCCAACTTTAAAAATGAAAGCCACATAACAGAATTCGTTTTAACATCTTCAAATGGTCAAACTACAGCAGATCCACTTCACCGTATGAAAACAGTTTTGGATAGACCACTTGTTTAAACGCCATCCTGCTGTCTTGCATGAAAGTATAATATATTTAAGTAATATTAAAGGAAGGAGGAGCCTGTTCTCATGTGGCACAGTCATTACAGTGGTCGAGATCGGCTGGTTTCACACCAGATCAACCTGGGTGGAAATGGTGCTGTCCGTGGTGCTGAACTACAGGATCACTGGTTTCTAAATGGGGATTATGGAATCTTTCATGCTCGCCCTTTTTTCATAATAGGACCATTCTACTGCCCCATGCTGTTAAATTGCAAGTCATAGTTTACTGTGCTGTGAAGCCTGGTTACACAACACATATTATATCAAATGATATGATATCATGAATCCTTCCATGCTTACGTATTTGAGTGTGGGTCATGGTAGCAGCCTAAACACAGACCTACATCGTTCAGCTACTCCAAGGAGGCAGAGGCCAGTTGAGAGATGCAATCCCTCAAGAGTGTCCTGAGTCTTCACTGGTAAGATGTTTCAGGCATTTCTTCCCTGTGCCGCCTTCTGTTTGGAAATGCCTGGAAAACCTCACCAAGGAGGCTTTCAGGGGAACCCCGGTCTCGTTCTTTTGGACCATTGATCTGCAACCTGGGGTTCCAGGACCACAAATGGCTTTTTAGCCCCTCTTCGGTGGTTCCTGTGGCTTTGTCTACTGAAGGACGTGACATATTATAATAAATCAAAATGAACAAAATAGCACTAAATCAAAAACAAGAAGATAAAATGAAGTGCATAACGAACAGAAGACAAAAATGATGCAAATGATCTACAAAATGAACAAAGTCATCAAAAACAAACATTTGCTCAAGTCAGCTGGGATAGGCTCCAGAACCCTCACGAGGATTGAGGGGTAGAAGGATGGATGGATGGATGCTGCTCTGGTATGTTAATCGCACGAGCCAAAAATGCATAATGAAGAAGAAAAAAAATGTGTATTAGTTCGGGGAACGCACATCAGGCGCACGCCTGCAGAAGGGAAGGCTTGTGGCTCGTCTCCTCTAGCCAGAGTAGGCAAAAAAACAAGACTTTTAATCAGAAAAATATGGTGTGTGTATATTATATTTAAAAAATATAATCAACAAAATGAAAAAATAGTCAAGTAAATGAATTTAAACAAGAAAGTGAGCATAAATAAACAAAGACAATCAGAGAAACAATGCACAAAAATTCACAAAAAAAAATGAAATAATGAAATAAATTAACAAAAATGAACAACAGCTTCACTTGATAGTCTGCCGAATGAACAAAATTTTGCATTTTTGAAAAATGAATTAAAAAGAGGGGTTACACTTTTTTCTTCTTTCTGTCCAAAAACAGCTCTTTAGACAGCAAAGATTGCAGACTCCTGTTTTGGTCAATACCTTCACATTGCAGATATAAGAACACGGAGCAGCGGGCAAATCATGTTGTTCCCTCCCTGTGGAGAACAGATACTGGGATCCCACTGTGGAACCAGGCCTGGGAAAAGTCTTTGATGATGATTGTTTAGTGGGCAGACTCTCAACTATGGGGCCCAGCTGTGCTTCACCTAAAGAAGCCCAGCCTCTTGTTGGCCGAACACAGACGGGAGGAGCCGTAAGGGTTCAGTACTTCATTAAAATGGAAAAAAAGGAGATGTGCAGGGAATTCATTTGACCAACTCATAGGTAAGGAAGAGGTCTTCAGTTGTGGTGTTGAACATTCTGATGCTGGTGTGGATGAAGGATCTCCTATAACGCACTGTAATGATGCTAGTCCACTGCAGCTGCTCCTGTGCTGGGACAGAGTGAGGTAGAGAGGATGGTCTGGTTGTCCACCACAGCCCCCAGTGAGTCCAGCCTCCCTCCAACTGCTGATCCAGCCTTTTTAACCAGTCTGTCCAGCTATTTTTACAACTCTTTGTCTGATGCTGCCTCCTCAGCAGACCACAGCATAAGAGTGTGTTTGCAACCACTGACTGGTAAAATGTGCAGTATCTTAGAGCAGATGTCAAAGAACCTGAGCCTCCATAGGAAAAATAGATGACTCTGTCCCTTTCAATTGAGCATCTGTGTTCTGGAACCACTCCATCTTGTAGTTGAGATGTATACCAAGATATTTTTATGTTGGCACCACTTCGACATCAACACTGCCAATATTGACTGGTTGAAAAAAGTTCTAAATATAGCTTTGTCTATCAAAACACATATCAGAGAGATATGGAAATAAAGAGCTGCAGCAAATATTTCCATTTGAAAAGACAGTTGATGTGAATATTTAGGATTTTTTCACAATTTTGAATTTATACTTTGTCTGATAAAGAGTTGATCTCAGCTCTACTGTACATAAGCACTTTCCGTTCTCAGTCCTATTTAAGTTGATATAAATTCATACAGCAATCTGCAACAAACGTCTTTATCAGTCTTTAAAGAATACAAGTACTTAGGTCAACAGATCTTCTAATCTCCCGAGTTATTATCACACAGTCTATGTTCTGAATCCACCCAGATATATGATAAGTGTTGTCAGTCGAGTACAGCTCATGATTAGGTGCAATCAACACATTGCCTTATTAACTCTTATCTTAGACCCTGCTGCAACGTAAAGGGAACATCTCAAAATCACCAATGCCATTGAGTGTTTACTGTGAAAAGTCAGACACACACTGACATTTGGGCTCCACAAAAAATGAAGGTAATAAAGTGAAATTGCAGCTGCTCTCAGGAAAAGGTGAGCTCCATAGACTAGTCTCGAGATGCTCAAACAATGTTGCAGTCAGGGGTCAAAGTTGCAGTAATTAGATGTGATCCCTGCCCGGCAGTGCTGCTATGATTGAACAGTTTTATCAGTATCCTCTTTAATCTATGCCGAGGGTGAACATTTGGAATGAGTAGACCTGCACTAGTTTTATAGTTGTGGGAGGGGGGAGTCACAAAACACTTTCTCCTTGCCCACAGGGCTTTATGGCATGGGAACTGTAAACCTAGAGAGTAATAATATTTGTCTCAAGGCTTCAGTCATGTAGAATGCAGGTTGCATTTAAAACCTTCATGGTTAAACTGCAATGTGTTTTCATCATCCTGATGTGTGATAATAGTGCAATAAAAAACAATATGGGTGAGCAGACTGAACAGCAAAGGAGCACCTTTGTATGAGAGTTCATGGAGGTTTGTAAAATTTCTGTTATCTAAGGCATAGGTTTTGTCTGAACACTGGGTGGACAAAATAATCAAGAAAATTTGTGAAAAATGTCACCAGGGAAATGAGGAAAATGACTAAAGTGGACAAAAATGATCAAGGAAATGATACATTTAACAAAATGAGCAAAAATAACCAGCAGAAATATACCAAAAATGAAGAAACTAAACAAGTGAATTAACCAAAATAAGCAACAAAATTAACTTAAAAATTAGTAAAGTAGTCGAGAAACTGAACTAAATGAAGAATGTATGAATGAATGAAATATTCAATTCAATTCAATTTTATTTGTATAGCACCAATCATAATTGCCGATTATCTCTAGGCACTTCACAATTTGAGGCCAAGACCTCATGACACATAAATAACCGGCAACATGAGCTAAAATGAAAATTCATACTAAACTGTCAAAAAATATCATAACATTTTATTTTATTGTACACTAAAATGTAAGATAGTAGTAATAGTAATACTTGTAATAGTAGTAATAAATGAATAGATAAATATTAGAATGTTTAAGGATGAACTGATTGGGCAGAATTTGAGCGCATTTCAAAGCATTTCAAATTTACCTTTATTTACAAACAAAAACAGGAAACAGGAAAACAAAATTTTCTAGGGTCAGAATTATTAAAAGATAGAAAGGATATGGAAGGATATATCAGTTGTAAAAGTATCATGTCAAAAACAAAAGAAATTAATTTATGATGGTGGCGGGGTGGGGTGGGGGTGTGTTCGACCTCAACTGTAGCTAAAGGTCAACGTGACCTCACAATTTACATTTTTGGTCCTAAATGCTGATAAGTGAGAGAATTGCATGAACAAAATAGGAATAGCAATTCTTATTTAAAGCTACCTGAAATATGTTTCAGCACTCATGTTGACATTGTGTGAGTTTTTCTTGTGCA
Organism: Pseudamia nigra; assembly: GCA_029823295.1. Taxonomy (NCBI): domain Eukaryota; kingdom Metazoa; phylum Chordata; class Actinopteri; order Kurtiformes; family Apogonidae; genus Pseudamia; species Pseudamia nigra. The sequence goes on along the minus strand of JAQQAE010004019.1, from coordinate 10,961 downwards.
CAGCTTGAACAAGGAAACAGAAGACTTCAAGCCTATATCTGTGTGTGGTGAGTCATTCAGTTAAAATTAGTAAGAAGAGGTTGCAAGACAAATGGGGTGTAAAAGCCAGAAAAAGATTACACATGCAGTGTAAAAGGTACAAGACAAACGATGTCAAAGATGATGTCTGTGTAGAGTGTAAATACAAACACAGTGGGATGATATGCTTAACACTAATATCCCATATTTAATTGAAAACAGCTCAAAGACAACATATCATTCGCTGAACCCCACACAGCAACTCAACTTTTTTTGAACCAGTTTGTAATTATAATCAGTGCTGGGCACAGTAAACAGGAAGAATACTCAGGTAAAAGTACTGTCACTTTGTAATTATAGTAACTCAAGTAGAAGTACCCATAAACATGCATATACACGTAAGTAAGAGGAAAAGAGCATCTCATAAAAAAGTACTCAAGTAGTGAGTAACTTTATAACAAGGAATTTAATATAGAAATTATCATTGAATTAATAATATGCTAAATATTTTGCATTCAAACATTTTTTTCTATGTTTCCTTATGTATTTAAATAATTTTGTTGCTTATTTAGCCAAATTTTGCTCAATTTTGTTAGTTATTTTCAGTTTTTAATGTACTTGATTATTTTGTTGTTTCATTTTACCAATGTTGTTGCTCACTTTGTTCACATTAACTTATTTCCTTCCATAGTTTCTCTTCAAGTTTGGCTGCATATTTTGTTAACTTTTTACAACTTGATTATTTTGATCATTTTTACTCACTTTGCTGTATATTTTGTGGTTTTCCTTTGGTTTCTGTATTACACTGTTAATTTCCAGGAATTTATATTATACTTTTCTTCATCTCTGCCTATTTTGTTTATTTTGTGACTATTGTTGGACATTTGTGTTCATTTTGTTACTGACTTTATTCATTTTGATTTTATTTTTTTTAACAGTATTTCAATCTTTCTTTCTCTACTCATTGAGGTGGAACAAATTGTACTGAGTGTACTCAAATGTAACTGAGTGAGAGTAAAAACTATTCTACAAAACAGCTGCTCTCAGAAGTACATTTTTCTGAACCCCCCCACCCCCACTGAAGTACATGTAAAGCAGTAAATGTACTTGAATACTACCCACCTTGGACTAATATAAAAATGTACAGTATCACAATAACAATAATTATACTTTTACCACTGAGTACTAATCAATACTTGAAATTACAGCTGTAATATAGGTCATATTCCTCAAAGTAGCGTCTATCTTCCACCACATTAAGCCTCTGTATCAGTTAAATGGACAGTTGTCATTTCCATCTCATGCATAACATGAGGCAGACATTTCGGCCCTTTTCAGCTCCGTGACACGTCTCATAAATCTCCAGCGCTCTCTTTTAGGTCAGGTATTCCATCAATGCTCCAAAACAGGTGGGACATATTCTTGGCGAGACGTGTCCCCCCCTCGTGTCCACAGAGCCGTCTGTCCTCTCGAGGCCCGTGTCCTTGTCCTCTCGTGTCGGGACTGATGTGATCTGACTGACAATGGCGATCCGTCCGCTATCTCATAATCCTGCTTTACAGGAGTCCTTCCTAGTTCCGGACAGAACAGATAAAGTGGCATCATGAGCGAAGAACAGACATAATGATTTGCTGAATGAGGACACCACTGTCTCTCTGAGGTCACTGTTTATCATGTTTATTTCAGCTCTTTAACAGATTTCAAAATGGTTAATTATACACAAATGTGTCCTTTTACTGTGCTGGGAGGAAGAGCAGGTTGTGCTCATAATATTTAATTGAATTCAATTGCATTTTCTGACCCTTTTCAAAAACATTTGACACAATTACTCAAGAAGAAAAACATCGCATCAGGCTTTACTTTAGATGTCAACAAAGATCATACATGGCATCGATTTTTGTCCAGCTTTAGAAAATGGTAAAGCTGTTTTCACTGTTCATTATGAGGTGGTACATTCTTTGTCTTAAATACTTCGGGTGCCATTAGGTATGTAAGTGTTTTCATCTTTTACTCCATCAAACGATAATTGGTAGCAATTAATGCCTACTGGCTTTTGTGTCTACTTGTTGGTATGTACATATTCTCCCATTATTTTTCTCTCCACCAAGACACAACACAATAGAAAAATAAGGGTTGTCTTATGAATCCAAATAATTAATGAAAGCATATTTGACATAAGGAAAACAAAATATTTAGACGTTTACCATCAAAGACACTTTAGCTAAGTCTTCTTGTTCTTGTTGCTGTTACAGATGATCCTCAAGATAACATTATGCACACTGCCAAAAATATAACCAGACTACAAAGTCGAATGTGCAGTTCTTCCATGAAACTAACAAAGAACCATAGTCTGATACATTTTTAAACTCATAACTCATAGCTACACTGGCGAAAGCCAAGAGGCTTCAGTCACCAGATACTACCAGACTGAAAAACATTACAGACAATATGTTACAAGCTAACAGCAGCGTACTGTAACAGAGTGCACACGACATGTATCATATGCACATAATTTGTACAAGGCAATGTGATAAAACCACAAACCACTTAAACAATCAAATCAATTTACAAAAGGGATCAGGACACGAGTTGCTTTTGTCTCACCATGTTTGAGGATCTTTTTATGAAATGTGGGTTTTTGAATGAGTCAAAATGATTCATAAAGCATATTCCATACAGCCTGGCGAAAATGAAATGGATTAATTTTCCATCTTGACATGTTACAGATCAACACGTTTAGTTTGACTTTTGTTGAACTACAAACCCCAATTCCAATGAAGTGGGGGCAATGTGTAACAGAATACGGTGATTTGCAAATACAAGATATTTAATGTTCAAACTGAAAAACCTTTGCAAATATTCTCTCGTTTTTAACTGGATGTCTGGAACACATTTGAGAAGAGTTGGGACAGGGGCAACAAAAGACTAGAAAAGTTGAGGAATGATCAGAAAACACCTGTTGGCAACATCATGACTGGCAACAAAACAAGCAGCCCTGAAAGACTCAATTGTTCACAAGCAAGGATGGGGCGAGATTCATCATTTGTGAACAACTGCATGAGCAAATAGTCCAACAGTTTACGAATGCTTTCTCAATGTGCAATTGCACAGAATTTATGGATTTTATGATCCACAGTCCATAACATCATCAAAAGACTCACAGAATGTGGAGAAATTTCTGCAAGTAAGAAGCATGGTCAAAAACCAACACTTAATGTCTGTTACCTTCGATCCCTCAGGCGGCTCTGCATTAAAAGTGAAAATCATTCTGTAAGGGATATTACCACATGCACTCGCGAACATTTCCAAAAACCATTGTCAGTTCACACAGTTCATCTCTACAGCTACAGGGGCAAGTTAAAACTCTACCATGCAAAGTGGAAGCCACATGTCAACAACACTCAGAAAGAGGACACGTGTCTGATGAGTCCACGTCTCAAATTATTTTTGTAAATCATGGATGTCGTGTCCTCTGGGTTAAAGAGGAAAAGGACCATCCAGATTGTTATCAGTGCAAAGTTCAAAAGCAGCACCTGTGCTGGAATGGGGGGGGGGTGTTAGTGCCCCCCATGGGTGACGTGCACATCTGTGAAGGCACCATTAATGCTAAAAGGTATGTACATGTTTTGGAACAACATATGCTGCCAAACAACATGTTTTTCAGGGACGTCCCTGCTTATGTCAGCAAGACAATGTCAAGACACATCCTGCACGTGTTACAGCGTAACTTCGTACTAAAAGAGCAGGTGTACTCGACTGGCCTGCCAGTTCTCAGATTAAATATATTGCTTTTGTAGTGTATTCAATTGAATATAGGTTGAAAATGATTTGCAAATCATTGTATTTTGTTTTATTTATATTTCACACTATGTCCCAGCTTCACTGGAATTGGAGTTTGTAAATGTACTTTCATGGCAGGACAAAAACAAAACACAGTTATGCAGCAAACGGTCCACATATTACCAGTCCTTTCAGTCAAATGTAGTTACTGTACACATCCAAAAGAAATGAATTCATTCCCACCGGTGTCTGACCACAGCATATCTCTCCAGCATTTTTGATGTTCTCAAATTGCCCCCTCAGTGCATAACAGACAAGTGAGCTAATACCATAGGAGTCACTGGGGCAGAGCCGTTCCCAACATCCGAACAGCACGAACCGACCGACGAAGACAACTGATAACAGAGTTCTGCTTGTTTATAGTTCAGTACTCTTCAGACCCTGCGTTGCCTTTGACATTTCAAGAAAAAATGTGGCTGATGCACGTTGGCAAATGGTTAAATTAAAATGAGCCGAATCAGTTCTTCACACGAGGGCAGAGGTTTTCTGATGCACACTTCTCTGACTCTACAAAAACTGGAGACCCTCAAATGGAAACAGTGTTGGTGTAAAAGCCAGGATGAGTGCGAGGAGCAGACTTGAGGGGTGTAAGCTGCTGAGTTCAGCTGGGGCGCTTCGAGCGTTGGCATTTGAGCCACTGGAGTCAAGTTGGTGGTTCTGGAGAAAAAGACCACAGTGTTAGAAGACAGGACAGTTTGATTTCATGTTTATAACTGCAGTTTTGGTATTTTAAAGTTGGATTTGAACAATGCATGTTAGCTGATTTGACATTTCCTACAGTAGATTGATTGGCAGCATCATAAAGCAACATTTGTTCAAAAGTGTACATTTACAAGTCTTGAAAGTTGCATGTGTCAGTTCCACTTTTAAAATTAGAATATGACTAGTGACTAATGATATACAGTATACTACAGTCAGCTTCAAAAAGTTTCCATTGTTGGTGAACGTGCACACAAGTTAACATCTTACCACACAAAGAGTTGTATCTACGGTTTGATTTGACACGAGCTTTTGGGGCTGGAAGGAAAAAAAGAAAGCAAGATTAACTTCATAAATATTACATTCTTTTATTTTTTTTTAAATGCAGGAATCAGAAAAACACATTTGAGTTGTACTCGTCTGCAAATCTCTGAAATTACCTTCATATGTATTGTTTTCTCTTTTTAATTCTTACATGTACATTTAGGCACTGGTAGCACTTAAAATGCATCCAGGCCATTGTTCTGACATGTTAGCATACTGTACCTATCAGAATGGTACTGTGTACTCTGGGTCAATACACACGCTTACAACAGAAATACACTGTACTGGGAGTATTTACGTACTTTCAAAATACCGTAAAAATAAGACCATAAAATAAGCAATAGGCTCCTGTGGTTGGTTAAGGAACTAAAGGGTGATGAAGACATATTTCATAATTATGAGATATGATTTTTTCTGATGAATGCAATGAGCTTCTGTAGAAAAATGGCAAGGCACATTATTGGGTTTTTTATTTTTTATTTTTTCTTGATTAAGATGCCAAATGACAGTTGTTTTCTTGCATTCCCGAACAGAAAACTGAGTTTTAGTGTGGGAATGTTACAATTGATTTGTTTCTGACTTCTCAGAGAAGTGCACTGCGCCAGCTCAAATTTAATTATGCAAAATCTTCAACCCTGTTAAAAAATGGTAAAATGCAGAGAATTCACTGAAAATTAAAGAATGCACATTACAACAGTTGATGATGCTGGATGGTTTTTGACACAAATAGTCCAGGTGATGTAATAATTTTGTTAACCACTGTATGTATCTGCAGAAACATCCAATAGCAATAATTTCATGTCCAAGGAGGATTTGTAACTGAATAAGGAAACCTTTTTGCAGTGGAACTTCTTAGATAATGCATCTAATTATGACAAGGTCGTGCAAAAATAATTACTGCCTCACAGACACAGCTCTGGACTAAAGCTTTAAAATATATGGTAATACATTCAGCAGTCAATTCCCATAGTTTAAATCTATGCAGACCTCAGTGTATAATAATCCTCCTGAAGGGAGATATACAAGATTTAAGTGTGTGTTTGTTCAAAAGTTCCTCTGTGTGAGATCCTCTGTTTGTTCCAGCTCAAGGTTATGACAGTTTAATACATTAAAAACTTTTTCAAACTGCTCCAACCCTTTTCACATAAAAATCCCCCCACACACACTGCCACACACAAACAAATACACAGTCGTAGATACAGAGATGGAGTACAGCAAATGATAAAGTGATTCCATAGTGGTTTGGGAACATAATAAACACTCCACGCACTGGTTCTTAAGTAGAAAGAATTCAACAAACCAGGATCCTGGAGAAGAATGATTAATTGCCCTATAGGAGGTCTTTACTCCTGGAGAATGTTTTTACTGGTGATAAATCATATTATCGCTATTAAAAGCCAATATGATAGATTGTCTCGCTTAAAGTATGTGATATCATCTCATTTTGAAAATATAGCCTCATAGTATTTATCAGAAGAATGCAGAGGTCTGAGATGGGTTAGAGAGTCAAAAAGTTCCAGTGGGGCCTCGGTGTAAGCATATTTCAAACAAAACAAGCAGTTTGTTGAATTCAAACATCAAACTCAGAACATTAAAACAGCTGGTAATACATTTGTGCATCATCATCTGGTATTGGGTGGGTATCTGTCCCAAGTTTTTTGCTCTGCCAAGAAGAATATGTGAACACGACCATTCATCTGCATTTCCATCTGTTTATCTATCAGGAAGATTATACAAAAATTACTGCTCAAATTTTACAAAATTTGATAAAAGGATCAAATGTGAACCACTTAAATTTGGTGACAAATCTGTGAATTTAGAACGTGGTTCAATTAGCATTCCAAAACTAAATTTTGACCATCAAATTACCTCAGCTTGGAAAAATCTACATCCATAAACCACTGCAACCACTGTCTTTAATTAAACAAATCATTTCTGGTCTATGATAAAAGACCAGAGGCTGATCTGTTTGAATGGGTTTCATTGGGAAAAGTGACTCATTCCACTGAATAAGCTCCTATTATGCAAAGGTGCTCAGTTCCATATAAGGTGGTACAATTAGTACTGCAATATTAGGTTGTGCAGTTATATAATTGCAAAACAGTGTATGAGTGCAATAAAAATGTTCTCATTTATGAGGTTTAATTTGCAGAAATTAATAAAATAATATATAAGAAATAAAAAATAAGTTCATGAGAATGTGTACTTTACTTGACAACAAATAGACTGAAACTGCAATCCAATGTCCACTGTAACGGCAATGTGACTTTTCCACCAGATCGTGCAACCCAAGGTCTATAATAAGCAGAATACCTCTTTGATAATCTTAAATAACTTTTCCACAGACTAACACATTTGACAACATGCGCTAAGATCTAAACTAACAAGATGACTGTTTGTTTTCATGAGACGAGCAACAGCTTGTGATGTTGGGGGGCCTTTTATGATGACTCTACAGTCTGTCACATAGCAGGACACAGCCGCTTTTATGTCTCTACTGGTCTTTACATCATCAAAACCAAAATTAAAAATAGGCAAACTCACCAATTCTGTCACTATTTGGTCTGCACAGAACCACAAGGCTGTCAAACATTTAGAGAATATTCAGAGAAGTGATGCATGTACCGTAATCAAGGCTTAACCTAATCAGCAGTTATGTTTTACTCAGTGGTTAACGCTTATATTTAATTAGACAAGTGAGCTTAGTCAGAATACCTTTAGTTAAACTCACCAGTGCCACAAAATGCAAAAAAAGGAATATAATATTAAAATGTATAGTCATTGTATGAGGTATGGCTATTACCTAATAAGGCTGTGCTTATGAGGACAAAACCACGAAGTTCACAGTCACACGGTTATGTATTAAAGGTTGGGTGTTAACACATCTGCTGTAAGTTTCCAATCAGTGACGGCTTTAGTTTACTTCTAGCTACTGACTGAAGTGCACGTGTTTTTGCTAAGGCATTAGAAAATGATTAGCTTAAAAGTTGAGGTATGCATTAAAGGTGCCGTCTATGATGTTGGGAAACTAGCCAGCAGCAGTCAATACACAGTTGTCAAGCTAGTATGTCTGTTCTTTTCTACATGTACCGCATGTTGAAGGAACCTGAAATGCAGATTCTCTCCTTAGTCATCCTGTGGGTAGATAAGCTACAGTTGCTAGCTCCCTAGCAGTTACCTCTGTGGCTGTTTTCAGCTCCATGAGTGAGTGTGTGACCTCGTGCAGCTATGAGAATGTAAGCCCTGCTGGGTGGCTGGTCGCCTGCAGTGTTGCCAACTCCTCAGTAATCAAAGTCTCTCTAGGCTGCCCTAAAAGTTCCTAGAAATCACAAAATGATGCCAACACCTAATTTGCATAATTGAAATGTTATGAAATTGAATAGAAATCAGCCTTAAAACTACAGGCAGTATCCACATGTATCATCTCCAATAAGCAGCTTCAACCAGCCTTTGAAATGACGGTTTGAGTCCTTCACCTGCTCACCTATATGTACTTTTAGTCTGCATTTTAGACTGAGACATAATGACCTTGTTGCGATGCAAAGTTTCCGTAGATGTTTCCAGCTCAGGGAAAGATAATGGTTTACTCATGTGACACATTTGGAGGAGGTGGTCGTGGCTTGTGAAACTTGCCCTCATCAGTGTAATGAGACGTGGCTGTGGGGGTGATGAAGTTGATTTCAGCAGCTGTGTGGACACGGGAACTCGGACAAAGAGACCAGGACAATGAATTGGGTACACAGCCTCAGAACTCAGAGAATTGAGACAAATTTAGAATTAAGGACTCAGAAACACACGGAGAGGTTTTCGACCTGCTGAGAGCAGCTGGAAGCAGAGCCGACAGACCTGAGCCTTTGTTCTACGGGAAAAAGCATCGGACTTTTAAATCACACGCTGACCCTGTTTGTACATATTCACCTTTTAAAAACTCTGAACTCCATTACCCAGCAACCCCAAGTGCTGAGGTGATTGGTACTGGAAGGAAGTGCGCGGACCAGCCGGAGACCGAGGCTGCAGCCGGACATCGGGTCTTGATCAAAGATGTGTGTTGGTGAGTTGGTGAATACACACCTACCTCCTCTGATTAGAGTCGGGAAAGGAACCTCATGCAGGGCTAGTATAAAGTATAACTCAAGTCCTGAACACACATGCGGGGTTCGATGAGGTTTAGTTGCAGGGGGTCTTCTGGATAGCTTAGCAAACCAGCCGGGGCCTAGGTGTCCGGAAATACGATAAAAACACTGTTTGCTTGTCATTTACTGTATAGTGGACACACCATCGGCTACTAGCCAGTTTTTCAAGATCGTAGAATGCAACTTTAACTGAAAATTTCTGGTGAAATTTAACAAAACAACAGCCAAATATTTGTGTCCATTAATTGAGGTTTATGAGGAACACGGCAGGTCATGCATTTGTGTTTGAATGACAAGGAAGATTTAGTGAATGCACAGAGGAGAGAAGAGCATTCTGGGTGACAATGCACCTTATAAACTTCTGAAAACAGTCAACAAATTGGACAAATGACTCAAAATGATCAATGACTCAGTGCAAGAATAAAAATGATTTCACTCTTCAACGAGACAAGGTGCCAGTTCACACTACACTCTTACTGTCTCAAAAACAGATCACAGTTCTTGATCACTCACCCTGTTCGCCTGATCTATCACTGTGTGACTTTTTTCTTTTTCTCAAGATCAAATCTGTGTCAAAGGAACACATTTTCAGTCTGTGCAAGAAAAGAACGACAGAGGTTCTGAGACAAATGTCTAAAGAAGCGCACTGCTTTGATCAGTGGAAGACCTGAATGCAGCGGTGTGTTGATGCAGACTGATGGAGAAAGACACTGTTTGTGTTCAATAAAATTGTTTTCCAGCGTTAGTGTTGTTTTTTAATGGTGTTGTTGTATTGTGGTAGAGGAAGAGGAGTGCATTCTTACCTCTGAGCACCTTCTGAATGAGTATTAAAAAGGTTTTGTGCACTGATGTGTGTGGACTCGGACAAAGAAATCACTGACTGCTGGTGTACTACTTTCTACTAGTTTTATGCAGTAAACTTATTTTTATTCATTTACTAAGGATCCCCATGAGTTATTTCCATAGTCAACCGGATCCTTTCTGCGATCATTTGCCTTATGTTCAGTCGGAAAAACAAAAGACTCAGCATTGACATTTTCCATATTCGGCCTCACATCGTTATGGTTGCTTGTATTGCTTATTGAGAGCTACAACTGGCATTTGACAGACTAAACAAATAATTGAGTAAAACATTTGATGGAGCCTTCTGATGATACTGTGTCCCTGCATACACACACACACACACACACACACACGCACATGTAGACCCATTACCCCTGGGGGCCAACTCTGATGTTACTGTGGCAACCAATTAGCTTTGACATGACAGCTTTGGAAACTCTGACTCCACACTGTCGTCTCATCTTTCTGCCCAGGAGGTGGGATTCTGTGCATGCCATCATAAAACCATCCCTGATCCATCAAGGTGACAGAGGCAGACGTCTGACTCTGACGGAGACTCTGAATAGATATGTATGTACCTGATGGTTTGGTCTCAACCTGCGTTCATCCACCCCTCTTTCAAATTTGGGATTCTCTTCAAAATGTACAAATAAACACATTTGGAAATGTATCCTGTCATAGAAGTAATTAACTGTACCTCAAAAAAACTGTCTTGGCTAATTATACTGGGGTTTTGATTCTATTAGACTATCAGTGACTTAATTTTGCCATTTATCAGCTTTTATGACTTGGATGAATGACTGACTGACTTATTTTCAAAAATGGGACAATGCGTAGGAACATTTACATGTAAATATGTGAGATTATGGCTAGGTGGCTAATTTCTGTCTCCAGTATCGTTGGCAGGTTGGTGTTGATTGCATCAATTAAAAAAAACAGTAAAAACAAGAACAGTAGAAACAACCAAAAGCATGATACCCATGGCACACATAACTGTATTACACAATGATCATAGCACACCTTTGCACATATACAGTGGGGACAATAAGTATTGGGAAATGTAAAAATGTGCAAGTTCACCCATTTAAAAAGATAAGAGAGGTT
>JAQQAE010004018.1:0-19329 GCA_029823295.1 Pseudamia nigra | reverse complement strand
ACTTGACTGGAATTAGTCCATATATAAGGCGCACCGGATTATAAGGCGCAGTGTCATATTTGGACAAAATTGATGGCGTTTAGATGCGCCTTATAGTCCAGAAAATACGGTAATTTCTGCCATTACTTGCCTTCTTTGTGTTTTAGACCAGCAGTTGTCTTGTACAGAAGATGGTTTCAGAGTAGATAGCCTTATTAGTACCACTACACCTACTGTACAAATCCATATTACAGAAGGAAATAGTTAAGAGAAAAGAAAGTCCCAAATCCATTTTAAAAAATGAAGGTCAGCCAATCCAAATAATCTCAAGAACGTTGAATGTGTCCCCAAATGCAGTCACCGAAACTATCAAACGCTATCTGAAGTGCTGCAAATCGGCTGTTTTTGAGGCTGGTAATTCTAATAAAGTGGTACTGCGCCGTACGAACTCTTCCCCTACAAAAAATTCGCTGTACGAAAAAAAAAAAAACTTTGGCCAAAAACGCATCCTTTATCCGCATAAAACATCGCAGTACGAAAGCGACAGACCAGGAAGTGAACTCTAGCCCACCCGGAAGTGACTGTGCTGTGTCTGGAAGTGATGTGCAAACTAGTAGCTAGCTAGCTAATATCAGCAGCCATCAACCTAGCAATGTGCTAACAACAAAACAGTCACCTCAGGCATTGGTAAACAGAAGCCTACAAAACGCGTGCAGCCCACGAGATGCGTGCATCACACAACGCTAAACCAGACTTACTCCAGCAGCGATAACACAAAATCAGCTCATGTACCCAAACTACACGCTGCAGTGTCTGGCTACAAGGCTGCCGGCTGTGTCTGTAGCGTGTAGCCTCCAGAGGCACAGTGTAGCCTCTGGAGCGCGTGGCATGTAGCTTCTGTGTAGCCTTTGGCACGTAGCAGAGGCTACTGTTGTTGGCGTCCGCTGGCAGCTGTAAACACAGCTGATATAAATAAAATTGTGAGTGCAAATAATGGGTGTATTAAGTTAAAAATCTGCATTTGACAGAAAACATACCAGGATGCTGACATTTAGCTCATAAGTGCTGCCTGTTAGATGAAACAATCACAGATCACTCAATTTATTATCATTCATCCTGAAATGCATTTTGTCTCAATTGATTCTGGCATTTAAGACATAACAAAAAAAAAATCTTAGGTTTGAAACAGAGTGGTGACACACTTTGGCATCCCTGGTGCCACCACCAACATTGCTAAAAATAAACATGGCACTGAACAGCCATAAATAGCTTGATGATAATAACTAAGCCCAACACACACAATTTTGGATCCAGGATGAGGTTGCTTTTTTTTTGCTCATTATGTTTATACATCCATTTAATGCAATAATGACTGAAAATATGGAAATTATCATAAAATTAATTTTCCTTATCCCTTGCTGTTTCCATAGTATTCTTGGTGTAATTTATATTTTTCAATGCTTCCACAATGCTTCCCTTTTTCAGACTAATGTTCCTCACAGCTGTCACACATGCTAAAAGGGGGGGATGTGATAAAATTGGGTCTGTTAAAAGTCTGTGAAAGATCTGCACCTTTTGTGTGGGTGCAAATTCTGTACAGGCCCGCGTAAAAGTAGAGCTGGTCTGACAATTTCTCTCGGCTGTTACACCATCCGGTATTAGCCTAACTTTTATATAAATCATCCCCAAGTATGTTTACCAAAAAATAAGAGGCTGCAGCATCTGTGATCAGTTTAAAGCTGACGTTGTGTTGTTTTTAGTGACTTGTTAACCAAGCAACCTGTAAACACAACCATGCTGACTGGATACCACTGTGCCATATTTGACTCTTCCACTTTGATCGCTGAAGGATGCTACACTGACTGCATGAAAAAAAAGCCCTCTGAGCACTGAATGAGAGGAAAGGGTAACCAGGCAGTGAAGGGAAAAAAAAAAAAAAAAAAAAAAAAAAAAACACAGGGACTCGAAGCCCAGAAGTCACTGTCACAAGGGACACTATTAAGGCTTCAATATCTGACTAAGAACAATTCACCCTCTTCTTCCCATTTTAACTTTAGATTTTTTTTGCCCTCGACATGAGCACAAGAATGAATTATGAATGATTTTTGGTTTGCTTCTTACGCTGAATACTACAGCTGGCTTGTGGGAGGCCAAAGGGTGGCTATGCTGCTAGCGGTGAGATTGGAATGGTAAGTTCCTTATATAAGAGTATCACAGTGGGAAATAAATTGACTTACAGAGCAGATTATCACACAAGTAATGCAGTAGTGATATTACATAGATCAGGAGCAAGGTAAGTGTTAGGACAGCACATATTATCATTTTATTCACACACTGAAAGGAAATTGTTATCCTTTTCAGCTAGACATGTAAAAATATTCCTGCTGGGTATTCATGTTAAATGCATATTTCACACGTCTACTCGCTACTGGGGATTTCTATGCCATTCAACTGCTGTGACAGCACTCTTAATAAAATAGATGAGCAAAGCAGTTAATGTTCTTTGCAAAGGCATTATACTGCACATTAAAATAAAGAGTGAGAAATTTGTTGTTTTCTTGGCACTGACTTAATGTATAAACAACATTCTGATTTAAAATTACCCCATGCAGATATGTTCAGTGTACATGCATTCTCGGCAAAATAACAAGAATAATAATAATGAAAAGGTGTAGGAATAGGTCAAGGTTATGAAGGGGATTAGGTATTGACTTATGGTCAAACTAAAAAGGAAACTGAAAAGGAAATAAAGGTTAATCAATTCAGTGTCCTTTACATGTAAAGTGCAGCTATGTTATAGGAGAAAAAGATACAGTAGGGTGCAAACAAGTTTATGTTAGCATCCTGCCTCATGCTGACGATATGTGCTGCCTTCGACATTAACAATCAGCAAACAGGGAAACGTATTGAGTAACCGCAGTGAGGTGGTGGGACAATAATAAAAGCCATTGTCAAAAGTGTTGCTTTATATTTATCATTCACAGGTTATCATTTCAATGGCTGCTGAAAGCACATGTCACTGTAATGAAACTGAGTGCCTGTTGCTAGAGAGCTATAATTTTCTTTTTTACGCCTTTTTTCTTTCGTGGGAGAAAATAAAATAAGAAACGCTTATTGTTCAATTTTAGTATGAACAGTATTTTTTATTTCTTTTTTTTAATTTCTCTGTCACCGAATGTGAAAACTGTGATGTGATTTCCAGCCGGGGCCTATAGTACACTGTGACACATTTTACTTTTATCAAAAAATTGCAGCGGGTGCACTTCCAAAATTGCAGCTGGCCATATTTTGATAATATTTTGATTAATTGTTCAGCCAAAGTTGGCTGTTGACAAAAGAAAATGCAAGCATTTAAAATCCTCTTTCATGTACTTTGTTAAAAAATCCCACACAATATTTAAGTCCTTTAGGGATAAGTGGGATGCTTAGGTTGTGAGCACAGCAAAAGTGCAAAATAAATTACACTGGAAGTTTGCCAAAAGGGCAAATGACTACAGCATATACAGGAACACATAGAAAGCAGGCTGGTATGTTTACAGTGGGGATGTGACCGACTCTCCTGGTCTGCCTCCTGGCGATGCAAGAGTGTGGCATGCAGGGTAGCGCTCAAGTGCGTGAGTGCAATTACATGTAAATAGCTGCACTGTCAAGACCATTAGCGGAAAATAAAACAGCACTTCAAACACGATCTGCTTTTATTGACAATCAAAGGCTGGTCCAGTACTACTATTAAGTTGTTCTCCTTTGAACAGACATGTGGCGTGGCTACTTTGCCAGAAGGGCCCCTACTGTTATTAGCACTCAGAATGAAGGAAGATGATGAATTCTAATGGTGCCATTTCTGTTGACAGGTTTCTCTAAACCAGGAAATGCTGACATGCTGTAATCGCCAAGCATCAAGCCAAGAGTCCAATCTATGCCAGCAACTAGAAACACTAGCTCTTTCTAGGCAGCTGCTAACAAAAACCAGCATAGCAGACTATTCTCTCTGTGTTCTTGATAAGACGGGAGGGGGAAAATGCTGGGCCAGATTGAATTTCTTGTTACTGAACTCTCATCTGCAGTCGTCAGCACCAGTTTTTCTAGACCATCTGTGGACAAGTGTCTGATTACTGATGAAAGAGAACAGCTGAAAATAAGAGAAATTTTCAAGTAGTGACAAAAACATGCCTCAGGCCCTATTTATTCATTCTGAGGAATACATTTTGATCCACACAGCATCAAGCATCATTTCAACAAAACTGACAATAACAGAATTTGATTTTGCTAAGTGAATCAGTGCAAATGACTATGCCATGGGTCTGAAAGGCTTGATGTGAATACAGAAATTAGACCATCGCTGTCCGATAGGCTTTGCGCGTAGGGCGTGTGAACAAACTCATAACACTCTGATGGTATTTAATTCTGGAGAGATTTCAGAACCCCTTCCATCAAGTTAAAAGTCAGAAATAATGAGCCCTCTTCAATCAACGAATATGACTGAAGGAAGGGAGAAGGAACAGTACACCACTCACTGCGAGCACTAATACACATCAGGCAGTATGCCAGCACCAGCCTTGGCAGCAAATATCTGCTTAAATGGCGACTCTCATCCTGTGCACCGGAAATTCAATTTGTTCCGTAAGCTGGGGATGAAAAAGCAATTATTCACAGTCACCTCTTTTCACAATCTGTTTCTTTAAGATATCTTCCCTTCTTTGCCTATTAACAAATAAACCTGCAGATTAGTGCAATGTGTGGCTGTTCACAGGGGCAGCAAGTTGCAGAACTAAGATCAGGCCGACTAAAAGCCCTGTCAATCAGCTTGAAAGGTGGGAGTCAGGTTTGGCAAGACAAGATGCCCCCCTCCCATCACCCCAATGGGACATGTGAAAAAGCCACTAGATAATGGCTTGATAGCTGAATGTCACTTTGGTGCATGGAGGGAAGAAGTTGGTGCATGTCAGAGGACTTCTTTTATACCAATTACACTACACAGAGCGGTCTAAAACCAAGCTCCCCTACCCGATCAGTGGGGAGTGCTGTCAAGGGAGCCCACTGAGCTGAGACTCCAATTTACACTTGGGGTATTAGGTGGGACCCTAGTGTGACTGTGCAAACTACCGCGGTGATGCTTCACATGTTCTCTGTTTCTGAAGCACACAAGCATTCTGGGATGAGTTGGTGGATATGGTGGGGGCAGACACAAGCTCATGTTTGAGACATAAACCTTGTTTTCCTAAGCTTTGCAGGAACACCACCTGTTGATTATGAGATGTGAAAAATGAACTGTCAGTATAATTGGCTGCCTTCCTTTTTTAGGTGGTATAAATAGTCAATGTTGATAGCTGAAAGATAAAAAGCAGACAAAGACATAAGCATAAGTATAGTGAGGACAAGCACTGGTGGAGATAAGCCCTGGACTTTAGAGTTATCCGTCTGAGAAGGCCAGTGTGGCACCATGAGCTTGAGAACAGACCTGTGGGTCGAAGGAAGCTCATGGATGGTTGCCCATGATTGAGTTTCCCCATCCTCTGTACCTAAAATCCTACTCCACAAAAAACTTTCAATGGTAGACATCTAATTAACCAGACCATAGCTCGGTGTTTGGAACCTACAGAAAGGAATAGAGGACAAAGCGATGGATTAATGCCAAGTGCAGAACGCCTCTGAAATGAGCACCACACACCCTCTCTGACAGCACATGGCAGCAAAAAAATGGAAGACTGGTTCTTGCTACCTCAGCTGGCTTCCTAAAGATAACAGTTAGCTTTCTCTGCAGTTTCAAAGACCATTCTGTGAGTGACACACACGTCGCTCTTCCTGCATACTACTGCAATTCAAGTGTTTGAAAAATCCATAGAATTCAATGAGTGACCAATCAAGACAACAGAAACTGACAACAGCTGTTTCTTTACAAAAGGGAATGGGAAACAATCAAAAAGCAACATTTATGAACCAAAATAAGAGAAAAGCATATTGGTCACTTTTTTTTAGATTATGGCCCCTCTTTTTCATAATCAGCATCTAATTACTCAGTTAGAAAATGACAATTCACCACAGCTGGTTCTTTTCCAACCAATAAGCTTAAATTTTAGTCTTTTCTTAGTTTAGTTGTGTCTGGAGGCTGTTTAGATTTGCCAAAACAATATCTGGCCAAGCCTTTCCGCATTACATGCACAGTAGTATATAAAGTCAAATAATAATCTATATTAACTTTTTGGAATTTCCCCAACTTTAATACATTTGTGCTGTAAGCATTAAAATGGTTTTATGACTGTTAACACTGACTTTTCAGAAAACCTATGACTGAATTTAGCATGTGACCACAATGAAAGAGCTAATCAGTCATTTTTCAAAGCCATGTTTCCCTCTTAACACTGTTATTCTTACTTAATTACTTTCTTTTATACACATACACTAAATCACCCCATTATACTACCTGACTTTGAGTAATAGCTTGTGTGTGCTAAAAAAAAAAAAAAAAAACAACAGTTTTATGATTTTCCTTTGTTCTTTTTATTTTGAGGTTCATCATGTGGTCTGAAAAGAGTCATAATTTTCAGACAGGAAGGCATTTCAGGAGATTAGGTGCTCCATTTTCACACACATTTGTAGGTCAGATACTGGTACATTTAGGTAATTAAACAGACAAAATTGAGGACAGCTTCCAACTGGCTTGAATGTAGAAAACAATACTTTTACTTCAGGTAAATTCAGCAACAGGCTTATGCCATAAATAAAACCAACTATGAGCAAACAGAATTTATTTACTTTATAAGAACATTAGTTATTAAGAAACACTGTGACTGGGTTTGTCG
Source organism: Pseudamia nigra (assembly GCA_029823295.1). NCBI lineage: Eukaryota > Metazoa > Chordata > Actinopteri > Kurtiformes > Apogonidae > Pseudamia > Pseudamia nigra. The sequence goes on along the minus strand of JAQQAE010004018.1, from coordinate 12,550 downwards.
AATCCCGCAACAAGGTCCAGATCTGAACCGAAGCACCAGTCACTCTAGACGAGTGAAGTGTGGTTTCTGGTGTCTGTTGTGTGCACCCAGCGCCTCCACCAGACATGAAGGCAAGTTGCGCGTGTCTGCAAAGATCTGCCTGCATTGGACTGCAGAACTAAAGTTGAAACTATAGCTGACCGTGTCTCACATGACAGGTTATGTTTAATGTGGTGCCTTGTACTGGCGAAGTACCCGGTGTTGCTTGTGTAACTGTAGGTGTGAGACACATTAAAACTGCACTACCACACTCGCTTTTGTGAGTGCACTCATTGCTCACTAGTGTGCACATTCACTCCTATCCAGTCACAGCATGCATTCATTATCCTTGAATGCTTGCCGAAATGCCAAGGACTACAGTCAGGTAAGTGACCAACAGCTGTGACACCTTCAAAGAGAGGCAGCAAGGAGTTTTGTTCACAGGAACAACAAACAGTGCCATTTCTCTACATGAGACAAACCTCCAGTATGTATTACAGCTGAATGTTCAGTTAGATTATATGATAACTTGTGTGGGCAGTTCAGCATATTCTCTTAAAGCATTTTTAGTCAGGTATCTCTGAATGCTCATGGAAATTTGAACACCACACTCTGCAATTTCTGAATTTGTGTTTACAGCTTTTCTGCCTGGGTTCATATGCGGAACAGAAAATAATGAAAAGATGAGAAGTTGACCAGAAACATGAACAAAATAATTAAAAAAATAATTAAAGATAACAAATTAACTAAGAACATGAACAAAATAACCAAGAAAATAATGAAAAGATAAATTCACCAGCAATGTGAACAAAATAATTACCGGTAAGAAATAATTAAAAGATAAAAAATTACCAGCAAGAAGAACAAAATAATTAAGAAAATAATTAAAAGATGACAAATTAGCCAGCAACATGAACAAATCATCAAGAAAATGAACACAATCCACAACATAAACCATCAAAAAAAAAAAGACCAGAATAACAAAGATATAATGAATAATAAGCAACAGAATGGTCAAAAATGAACAAGGTAAAGAACAAAAGGAACAAAATATTCATCAACATGAACTAAATAAATAAAAAGGCACAAAATAAACAAAACTATACAAAATAATTAAGGAAATTAACAGAATAATCAAGAAAACAAAATAAACGACAAAATAAAGGAAAACAAACAAACTGATCAAGCTATAACCAAAAAAATAAACCAAATAATCCAACAATTAAAAAAAAAAAAGACACAAATAAACAAAGATGTCATTTATAGGAGTTTTAGAGACTGATAAATTACATAACGTGTGAATTTGCAAAATACTGGCAAAAACAACAAACCAAGAATTTAATTTGTTTAATTCTAGATGAATGCATATTTTACCAATATTGAGGGGGCAACTTCCCCCTGAAATCCACACCTAAGCATGTTGGCACTGGACCTTGGCCTGACTGAAAAATCCATATGTGAACAGTTGTGAAAATCATTTCAGTACCCCTGCATATATGACACTGATGTCTCCATACGGTACCAACAGGAAATGTTAATAAGGTTTAAATAGAAAAGAAATTTTACCGATAGTCGCTGGTGGTCAATCACTACTGGAGGATGCGAAGGAACTGGCTGTGGTTCTTCCTCTGTCACGTCAGCTGATCCCTTTAACTGCTCCGACTGGCTCCTCTCGCATTGTCCTGTTTTCGATCCCCCTATAAGTAGATACATTGATGACTGATTGGAGAAAGTGATGGATATTCAGAATTTACAGTGTCACAGAAGTCAAAATGAACCTCACATTACTGGGCCAACTAAAATTTTAACCTAATTTCGCTCTATGAGCCACTAAAAAGTGTAAACTGGATAGTTTCAAACAAAATAAATTTCTACTGCCGCCACTGCAAGATTAATGCAATATAGTAGACGAAGAAAATCTATTTGAAGCTACTTGCAGCTCCTGAGTGCACAATATTTCACAACTGGCCTCTTTCTTGTCCATTTATTACAGTGAAACGCTTTGATACAAACAAAAGGCCTGGCTCTGCTGGTAATAAGTGGGGGGCTGCTGAGTTGTCAGTGGTTTAAGGAGCCAAAGTTTATTTTTGTTTTGTTGGCTGATTGTGCCATTACATGATGGCTTCCCTATACTTGCAGCACCATTACATATGTCTTCCAGATGGCCTCTGCTTGTCTCCAGTTAAACCACAAGCCTTTAATCACACACATCAACACAGGCCCCTTGACAGTAAATAAAAGACATAATTGCTCAAAGCAAAACAAAAAAACAATACTGCACAATGAGTTTCTAATTTTTTACCTGCAGAAAAATAACATGCCAGGATACATATCAGAAAGTAGAGAAAGGTAACAAAGGCAACCAGCAACTTTCATGCCTCAGGAGTATTTCTTGAAATATTTTGCCTGCAGATCCAGAGGATTGTATTTTTATATTCTGTACAGCTTACGTTGTGTTATTCATGTCCTCCTCTCTTTTAAAAGCTAAAGTGAATGTAAATCTGAAGAGCTCTACGACCATCAGAAAAGTTAATTTAAAACCATAATCAAGCAGCAGGTAGAGCACTGGTAGAATGTGTTGAAACCATCAGGTTTTGTTAACTGCCTTCATGTTTGTCAACTGTGAAGATTTAATGATGAACAATTAAAATGCAAAATGAAGAAAAAGTACCTGACACCTCAAATCTTAACCATCAATGGAAAATCTGTGATTACAAACTATCTACCCAGCCACTTTTTTTTCTTACTTAGATGTAAAGAAACACATTTGCAGTTTCAATGAATGTGGAGTCACATACAAAAAAAAAAACATATTCAAACTAATTAAGTGGCATTCTAACATTTAATTTCTAGAATTTTTACCTTCATCATCATGATCCTCCTCTGCATTTTCCGGTACTGCTGTCCCACCCTGAGGAGGATACTCCTGAGTTGGTTTGCTGTTATGTTCGTCTTTGTGCTCTTCCTGTTCTGGCTTAGCAGAGCCTGTGTCCATGTTCTGAGTAGTCCTATTCCCAGCCTCACTGCTGCTCTTGAGGCTCTGTGAGTCCAGGCTGTCCATTGACTCATTTCCATTCACACACTCCACTTGTGATACTACGAAACCCTCTATGTGCTTCGGCTGGGCCTCAGTATCTGAAGACTCGGACGTTTCAATCAAAGGCTGGAAGTCAGCCTGCTTGGCCTTGCTTTCCCCGTCAGCCTTGGGCTTGCCATCAAGGTAAGGCAACTCTGTACGTTTCTCTTTGTTTTCAGACTCTGCCTCTTTGGCTGTGGGCTCCTCTGCCTTAGGTGTTGGCTCTTCTCTGGTTTCATTGGCATCTGCAGGTTCAGTGGGTGCAGCAACAGGGGGTTCGTTGGAGCTCTCCTCTTCTGTGGAGGGAACATGAGGATGATGCCCATTGGGCTGAGGACCCATGGTATCACAAGATGATTCTTCATCTTGTGTCAAACATGAGTCGCTGGGCCCTACAGCTTCTACTTCTGCCTCATGCTCCTCCTCCTCTTCTTCTGTTCCTTTCTTGTAGGTCTTCTTCTTACGGATGATCCCCCGCCCCCAAGATGACCTCCGGCGAAGTTTACGCTTGATATGATCTATGACAGAGGACAAAGAGAGTAAAAATATACGTACATCTCCAATTCAGATTAGCGTATTAAAAAATGTGAACATTTCAACATGTCACACATTTGAAAGTCAACCCACAGCCAATAACACCTCAATAATACCTTCCACTTTTCCTCAAAAAACTGTGTCTGCAACCTTTTAGCAGTGAGGGAATAAAAGGATCTACTTTATGGCATCAATCACATCTGCCAGATATATCTGTAGGATTCAAGGCTGCACTATGTCTCTGTACTTCTGAACTTTCTGCTTTTTAAAAACTTAAGAACAATGAAAAAGCTCCTGCACTGCTTCACTTGCTGCAAAAATGTATCCTAACCTGATGAATGTCATACAAACAGGAACACTGTGATTTAATAAATTTTCAACTGAAAGCGAGACAGTGTGTAGGAGTTTTTCCTCATTGTTCTCAAGTTTCATCTTATTCCACTGCGCCTGTTGTGCATTCAGGTGTGTAGAGGCTTCTTTTCAAAGTAATTTTTAAACTATTGAAAGCAATGCACAGTATAGGATTCTTCATTTTTTGTTCTTAGTCCTACAATTGTCACAATTTTACTCATTCAGAAGACATCTACACTGAAATAAAACCCACATTTCTCCTTACAATGTATTTCAGCAGAGCTTGCAAGTACCAGGGAAAATGTTTATCACATCTAAATCTGGTCATTTGGCCTTCGTCGAGAATAATGGGTAGTGGGTGGCAAAACATTCTAAGCTAGAGAGTCAGACAGAGACAGCATCCCTGTTAGATCATGAATGTTGGACACTAATGACAACAGATGGTGCATGGGGTTTTACAGGAAGAGGAAAACCCAAGGCTGCTCTCTGAGAGTGCAGTAAAAGTGTCACCGCAAACAAGCAGGAATGCTAAATGCACTGAAACTTAATTTATTTCAGCTTCTCCTGAGCTGAGGCTGTGCTGCAGACTAGAACAACAAAGTCAGAGACAAGTAGACTCAGAGCCAGTATAAAAGAAAAAACAAGGAAACAAAAAGCAGTCCATCACCTATTCATCCAAGGATTGAATAGGTGATACAAACCTGACCACACTACACGTCTTAGCATCTCAAGGTCTTCAGCCATTTACAGCTGATGCACAGACAGACCATGCTTCTCAGCAGAATACAATAAATGGCTTTGTAAAACAACTATTGTATCTATAGCAATGACTCGCTATCACTGATCCTGACAAATGTTCTGAATTTACACCATCAGTCAGAAGTTTTGAGACAGCTAATTCACTGGTTTCTCTTTATTTTTATTATATTCAACATTGGGAAAGGTAGGTACAGTGTCAATAGCCTTATTAGTGCCACTACGACTACTGTGCAAATCCATGTTATGACATCAAACATTACTTTAAAGGAGTGAAGGTCAATCAGCCCATGAGATCTCAAAAACCTTCAATGTGCCCGAATGCAGTTGTCATAAACCTAACTGTCAATCAGCATATTAGGTGTTATAAATTGGAGGTAATTGTAATAGACTTCTTTGCAGCAGTGGAAGCGCTTAGTGTTCCTTTTCTAGATGGTCCTTATGAGAGCCAGTTTCATTTCTATTGTTGGATGGTTTTGTCCACTGTACTCGGGGACACATTCAAATTTCTTGCCATTTTTCATACTGACAGACCTTCAGTAATGACAAACTGTCTCTTGTTCGTTGTGTTTCTTGTCATAATATAAATTTGTACAGTATTTGTAGTAGCACTAATAGGACCAATGACTCTGTACCCATCCTTCCTCTGGACAAGACCACTGATGGTCTAAAGTGTTAAGAAGGCAGGAAATGGCCAGAATTAACTCTTGACAAGGTGACTACTTTGCGAATCTTATGAGACAATGCCATGATTGTGCAAAACTGTCAAAACTAAATCTGGTACTTTGGACAATCTAAAACACAACACCTTTTTATTTACTACATAATTCTATAGGTCTTCTTTGCTGTCTGAATGTCTGCAGTACTAATGTACAATGCTGAAAATAAGAACCACTCCAGGAGAAGGAGTATCCAAATTTCTCACTGGCAGCGTATTTGAGAAATATTAGAGAATGTATCACTATTTGTGGAGAGGTGACAGTTAAGGTAAGTTTCATTTAAAACTATGAAGTCTTATTACTCCATCAGGAACAAACTGAAATTATCTACATTTGCTATGTGTAGTCGATGAGATGTGGTATTTTGAGGACTGCGGGGGACAATGAGATGTATCTGTCCTGCCAAGGCAGCAATCCTGTTCAGTGACCGTCATTTTCCAGAACGCCTCTCTCAATGTGTAGGGGCTACTAGAGTATGAGTTTTAAACTCTGATGAACGTGTGGTTTTCAGTTTCTCCCAATCACTTCTGGTATTAGGACACAGCTATAGATTAGACAGTGGGGAAGGAAGAAAGCATCACTTTTCTCCAAATCTTACTGGTACTTGAGACGGTTGATCTATAGTAAGTGGGGGGTTGTGAAAGCGAGAACGAAAAAGAAAGAAAACCTGCCAGGAATCTGAGATATTTCCGAATCCCATCAATAATGCTTCACTTTATACTGTAAGCGCAAATGCAGGGAGACCATTTCTTATGCACAAATAATGTTCAATTTTGACCACAAGTGCACATCCGCCCTTCAGAATTTAGACCTAATTTGGAAATGTCACCTTGCAATATCCAACGATTAGTCATAACTTGGCTCTTTTCCATTTCAGTGCAGAATATATTGCCTTCCTGCTCGAAGCTGAAAATCAATGTTTTTTTAAATATGGGTTTCAAGGGGCAGCATAACGAAATTAAATAAAGTATTAAGAAACTAAAATATTTTAAAAAAGCATAAAGGTTCACTTTGTTTAACTGACTCCCATTTCTCCTTTAACATTTTATATCCGGGATCCTTTTTAGACACAAAGACCAAAATAAACAAATCACAAGCCAAAGAGTCAACTTTTCTGGGGCCAGCTATCAGAAACAGAACTAAGAAGTGTTCTCTAGAGGGAGGAAAAAAGGTGAGACAGAGGAGCAGCAAATGACTCATCATACTCTGCTCTTAAATAATGCATTAAAATTGTTAGAGCATGAACAGCCAACCACAGAGAGGAGATATACTTAAAGGAACAGAAGAAGGGAAAAGGAAGACGGGGGAAAAAAGAGGTGGTAGAGCCAAAGCACTTTGTTATAATTAAAAGGGCCGTACCCATACAAGATTCATGCAGTGGGAGAAATATGTAAAAATATTTCAAGCAGCCTCCATGTGTGTTTGACTGAAAAGTGTGTGTCTGAATTTGTGTCCATGTTGGCAGGCACACACATGTACAAACAGACCAATACAGCTTTTGAGTGAAAAGGGCCCCAAGAGACATATATCCCAACTGTTACACCAGCAAGTATGAAATAAATAAATCAATCAATTCTGTGACACTGATGGACAATTCAACAGCACACTCCTGCAATGCTTGTGGGTGGGGAGAGTGAACTGGTACCTCTGATTCCGTGATTTCTTTATTTAAAAATTCCTAATACTGACTCATCACTTAACTACAAAAAGTCACACCATGGGGAAGAAAATGACTGAATGTCCTGTATAATTTTGCCCATCAAAAGTTAGAGGAACAATTAAAACTTTTACAGAGCTCTGACACCTGTGACTTGCAGCTCAGGCATAAATAATTCTGAAAGCACAAAACTAAGTTGATGCTTGTGGAATACATTATCAAAATTCAAAAACCTACAGTGCAACAGGAGCGTAGGAGTCGTCACCCTAATTTGAGTTCAAACTTGTTTCATGTTCATTTTGCACAATACACTATCCACCTCTACTTTCCATCGTTCCAGTTCATTGGAATCGACTGGACTTAGTGCCTCAATCTTGTAACATTAATGAAGTATTGATCTGCCCTGTTCTCATCACCCACGACTGATGGGGGGGGAGCTTTAAGTTAGTGCTTGTGCCAAGATTCTAAGACAAACACTTACACCTTTTTAAGAGATTCAAGATTTTACAGTTAACCCGTCTAGTGGTGTTTTTGGTGCAGGGATGTGTTTTTACATTTCTTTCTGCAACTTAGCACTATACTCCTACGTGTACACTGACTAAAAGATATTTTCACATCTTTCAAGTAACAGTCATCTGTGGGCATTCATGTCTTGTTTTTAAAGTCAGGTCATAATGTAGAGGTTTGCAAAATTCTGATGATTTTTCCTTTTGCTGGTATATGCTACTAGTCAGACGTCTGAACACACATTCTACCACGGTTATTCATTTTTTAATTCTTTTCAACATTGTACAAGATATCCAAACTGTGAAAGAACATGTACAGAATTATACAGTATACTAAACAACCCATCCAAGGTGCTGAGGCTGGTATTTGTAAAAGGACTTATCCTTGCTCTTCGTCTTCCTTTCCTGGGACGGTAACAACTGCAGTAGCACTAATAGGGCTATTGACTCTGTACCCACTTGTCAGACAACTGATGGTCTAAAGCACATTAAGACAGCAAGAGAAGGCACAGACTAAAGGTGCAGTCTACAATACTGGGAATCTAGCTCTTAGCTGATCGTTTGTCATGGTCCACCATAAACGATTAGACAGGTGTTCTGCCAGTCAACTGGGCTTACAACCTCATAGGTGCACGAGCTCACTTGGAGCTGAAAACAGTCATAGCAGTAGCTACTGTGGAGCTAGCATCTGTAGCCACTGGATGAGTGAGGAAACAGTCTGCATTTCAGATTCCTTCAACATCTGGTATAGTTAAGAAAAATAACAGACAACTGTGAGGTTGTAAGCCTAGTTGACTGGCAGGTTGCCTGTTGAATCATTTATCCACCACAAATGATCAGCTATTAGCTAGTGTCCCCACATCAGAGACAGCACCTTTAAAATGACTAAGAACATTCATTTATGTGCAAATTCAATGCTTAGATGTAATTTCTAAAAATTGAGTCCCCAGAGAAAGTTTGGGCAACACTTGTCTAAAGCACATTATTAAGGGAACAAATTAACTCTTGACAAGACATACCAGTGATTTAAAAACCATTCCAGGGGGCTAGCTTGTAAATCTGAGAAGAAAATGCAAAGCTGTCATGAAAGCTAAATGTGGCTACTTTGGACAATCTAAAATATATGGGCGTACTCAAACAAGGGCCATTTTGGCTCGAGCTGAGCCGGAGCGCGTTTGTCGCCCCTCCCCACCCCCCACTGGTCTGCACTCAGTGACAGCTCTGAAACAATACCTATATACAACTTTACTGTGTGGTTTATGAGAGTCCTTTTTGGTCACATACAGATTTCTACCGGATTATACATTATATAAAAGTTGACAAATTTGTGTTTCATCGCATTGCGCAGATGCAGAAAGAGCACGAAAAAAAGAGATTTATATATCTGAAATATGTTGGCTGTGCATTTGTGTATTCGGGAGTGAGCAACTGTGCCGGACTGTGGCCCACCTCCTCCAACCACGCCAGGGCTGGGAAGCATTCTGTGCGCAAAGCACTGGCTCGATTGTAATCACATTACTCAAAAAGGCCGTGCTTTAGGTGTGAAACGTACCCTGGCACGGCACGAATTGCCAGTGTGAGTACGTCGTAAAACACATTCTGGGTTATTGAACGCTTTTTAGTACATTATCACAGTTTGAATGTCCCCAGTATTAATGTACAATTATGGAAGTACTGTAATAAAATGAAGAAAAAAACCCTGAAGCAGAAGGTCCGTCCAAATTCTTACGCATAGTGCATTTCATAGAAATTTAAAATTAATGTCAGAATGATTTACAGTAAAGCACATGTCACGTTGGTCATGATGTTTTAAGCATAAGAATTAAATTTAATTTCTATAGTACCATATCACAGCACAATATAATTTCACAGAACTTCACATAGTAAGGTCAACACTTATTATACACAGAAAGACCTAATAATTACTCAGAGAGAAAACACATGGCAACAGCCGGAATAAAAAATTCCCTTTATCAAAGGAAACCTCAAACAGAAGTGGGTTCATGTGTGAGGTCATCTGCCTTAAGAGGTTGAGGTGAATGGAAAAGGGAAAGAGAAAGCAGAGAGATACACACAGAAGCAAACACAGTTAAACAGCAGGTAGGTTGGATAACAAGTAACCACAGATCATAAAAAGACAAACTAAATTTCAAAAACTTTTTTTCTTAGGTGGAATCATTTCACCAATCTGTAATTAACAAAAGTACAAATGGGGAAAAACGCAATTTGATGACAACTAAAAAATAGATAATTAAAATTATTCATCAGAAAACAAAAATAATAACTGAATATTTGGGGACATAATGAAAGCGTGCAGTGGCTGGGGTTTGATAAGAAGTAAGCTTTTAATTGAATAATTACTTTCTGATATGATATATGAATTCCCTGTTAAGCGAGCAATTCCATTACTGCAAGCAAAGGTGGAGGTAAAATTAAAGATCAGTGAGCCTAGGTATTCATTAACAAAACAAGAATATAATTTCCCACTCTTGACGCTCCTTTCAAATGAATAAACCTTGAATTATATGATCCACATGTACGTAGATAGAAAACTGGCATATCATTTAACATCTGCTTTAGTTTGAGTATATGTACATGTTGGTAGAACACATATTCCTTAATAGACACTTAATGGGCATGTATCCAGCCACATGAACCTTTGACTTCCACGTTGCTGCAGGCATTCCTAGCAAATGGAAACAGGGATTCAAAGGAGCCCTGTGAAGCAGTTTAAGTACAGTACAGTACTTTCATTGTATTAGTACAATACATTTATCTGTGTTTGACTCTATCTCTACTGACTATGCATTTTCATTCAGTCACATTATATAAGACATTTGACTATCTCACGCAGAGGTGCCGTAAAATGCCAGTTTGGATTGCTTACATCTTTAACGACCCATCAAGAATGTGCATTTTCATTAGCAAAGTGCCTTGCCGACTTCCTGTTTTAGTAAAACCTGAGTCAGACTGTAAAGTTCAGTTTTGCTTGGATCCTGTGTATTGCTCCTTCATGAATGTGAAACCTGTTTTTTTAATGCTGGGCTGGGGTTGGTTTGAAGGATGCCTTAGGGTGTATGCACGTAAAATTCTATAGGAGAAAAGGAGTCACAAGGGCTGTCTTGGTGAAATGGCCTTCTGTCTCAGAAGAAGATGTCAGAAGCTTTTTGCCACAGCTGTTTGTCACCTGATGTGACACTTCACACTAATACTTAATGAAACGTCCAGATCAATAAATGATCCCATTCTTGTTTCTGGAAATGAGAGAGATCAGTCACTTCATTCAATTGCCTTGTCACTTTGTGCTTGATCCCTATTTCAGTCCCTTTTTGACTTTCTCTCCTATAGAGGCCTTCACACACGTCGACATATATACAGAAAGTGATGCAAAAATCCTACCCCCTCTCTTTCACATGCTTTCACAGAAAATGTTGTTATACTGTAGAAGTGGTGCCTTGTTGCTTGATAATGTTATTATGAGTACAAGGCGCCTTAACAGTATGAAGAAAACTTCCACAAGGCTGATCTTCCTTGCCCACACTGCTACTGAACATTATCTCGTCTCGCACTTCAGAACAATCTACGCATGTTGGCAACATTAAGAGTCTCAAAGCTCACAAGCAGTTCAAGCGGTGTCAAACCTGCTTCAACAGAATGTTCCATGATGGAGATGTAAATACCGAAGCCAAGAACAAATGAACACATCCATGTTCACAATATTTGTGATTCTGTAAATATTACTTTGCTTTACAAAATGCACATAGATCAATGTATTGCTTGAAAGTAAATAAATGACATATGGAAAGTTTTTCTGTCTTTTCTGAAAATATATTATAAGATGAGACTTTCTTTATCCCACACCGGGGTAAATTTTGTCTTATATCTTATCTAAATGTCATAAATACTGTACCCGTTACATACACACTGCCCAACCCTCGTCTAAAAAAAGATAGATATTAAGTTCACATCATAACTATGTTACTGAATAGAGCAGAGGTCTGCAACCTGTGGCTCCAGGGACACATGTGGCTCATTAGCCCCTCTCCAGTGGCTGCTGTGGTTTTGTCTAGTGATGGAAATGACACATTGTAATAAATCAAAAATAAGTATTAAATCAATAACACAATGAAAAAAGTGAACTTGATAATGAACACAAAACTGATGCAAATCTACAAAATGAACAAAATCATCAAGAAAAAAGATGATTAAACACTATATTATAGAAAATGATCAAAAATTTTAAAAATAAGATGAGCAAAAATTAGCAAAATTATGAAATAGTGTAAAAAAAGAAGTTTATTCCTGATTAAGACAACCTGAGAAAAATGATCACATAAATGACTGATGTATAATAAAATCAACTGAATGAAAATATATAAAGAAATATTAAAATATTCAACAATATGAACAAAACAGAAAAAAAATAAATAATAAAACAATGTACAAAATTATCTGTGAAAAATAAACAAAATCTCACAAAAAAAACCTGGGAAATGAACCAAACTTGGCAAAAATTTTAAAAAATTAAATAAATGAATCTAAATGAACCAAAAGTTGATCAAATAATCTGCAAAATGAACATAAATTAACAAAAATCACACAATAACACAATAGTCAACAAATTGATTAAAGATGAGCAAAATAATAAAGGAAATTTAGAAAAGAAAAAAACAAAATGAACAAAAAAAGACTGAAATAATTTGTGTTGTCAGCTAAAACATGCACCATATGTATTTGACTTTTCCTAATAACCTTGTAGCAATTATTTTGCATAATTACATTTATTTTTTCTAGAAACATGAGAATGAGACTAAACGTGATCCCCATTTCTACATCATTTTCGCTTTGAGCTTGTTTAATGACCCTTTCATCTCAGGATGTTTGATTTCTACTGATACTTGCCAATAATTTCCTTGTATATTTCAACAATCTT
>JAQQAE010004017.1:0-19330 GCA_029823295.1 Pseudamia nigra | reverse complement strand
CAGGCCTCTGGTAGAGGACCCGAGCTTGAATGGAGACACAAGACCGCCCAGGAGGGCGAGAGGACAGTTTTTTTTTATATATATAGAGTTTATTTTTGATCTAAGTGCTACTTTTGATATTGTCCACCATGGCATTTTAATTTCTCAACTTGAGTAGAGTATTTGAATAAAGGGAACTGCATTTGAATGGTTGACGTGTTATCCAACTACCAGAAGTGCTAAATGTGCTTATGAAAGAAAGTTGCGTTGCCAAAGTCATGCATCCCAATACTCTGTCCATATACAGTCCTAGTCCCTCCTTCCAGTTCTCTTTATTACTCTTCTACATCTGACCAAATAGAAATTGACTAATAAAACTATTTCTTGAATTTTACCAGCTTGCCAAGATTCTTGTTTTGTTTCAGAATTCACAAACCAGCACCCACAACAGGTGAAAAACAAGACAAAACCTCCCTCATGGCACTGACAGTGTGGTTTTTAAGATCAAATATTGCTCCCATACATCAGTACACCAATATAAAATCCATAAATCCAAGCCCAGTATCTGACATACAGGGATAGAAAAAGAAAAGAAATAAGCAGGTATAACATGAGGCAGTGGGATGTAAACTATACAGCATGTGAGCAAGACAACACAATGAACCATCGTGCTTTCAGGATGTTATTTAAAAAACCCATTCACTCCTCTGCGTTGTAATGAAGCTGTTTTTTTTCCTGCAATACACCCACTCCCACACTTCGTTTGTCTCCCTCTGTCTGCAAAATCCTTTTCGCCCATAGCCTTTATAATGAAGCTTGTGAAAAGACCGAATAACAGTGTTTTGTGTTTTATAGAAAGAAGAGGGGAGGCAATGATCCTTCGTACCAGCTCCTGACAAAAGGAAATGCATCATACTGCCTAAACACAGAAAATAAGTGTCTTATATTTAAACACCTGAAGAAGTTTTGTTATCTGTAAACTAGCCTTATATTAGCCAAATATCGAAGTGAGGTTTGAAATTAAAATGAGTGTAAATAATTGTGAGGCTTAGAGACGAAGGTTGATGTATCTGCTAACGCATTAATTCATGATCCTGTCTGTTGAAAGGACGCAGGGCTGGAAGATGCAGTATTGATTCGATGGAATCATACACAACTGGGTTCATCTTCTTTTCAATTATGGAAGAAACAAATTGAGTGATTCCTCACGTCCATTAAGGAACAAATAGAATATCTCACTTACATCAATATTGGACTTGTTAACAACATGGCCAATGTGCTGGGAAAGATTAACTGCCCCATACCTTAAGTACCTTTCACCACAACTGCCAACAGCTTAAAAGAAGCACTGCTGCTACTGCTAATGACACATGTCAAAACTAAGAAGTAGGACAAGTATTAGCCAAGGTAGCAGTCCTAAAGTCCATTTCAGTGGATGGATTTAGTATTCTGTGGGGGGGTTATTTTGGCATTTGAAGATATGGAGACTGCAGATATTTCTATGTGACCGTTTTAGACCTGCTAAATCTGTCCCACATCTCAGTCTTCCAAGAAAATGTCTGAGTCTGAATCAGGACTGTGAGTGAAGAATGTTTTAATTTTTAATGTTTTGCAAGATAGGGCTCTTCTTTTTTTTTTAAATATAGTTTTTTTTATTTTCTCCAAATTGCTTGCTTGTTGTTTGATGTCTTTTAACATTTCCTCTTTGTATTCTATGTTTTGTTCGGTTCTACATAATCCATTGTACAGCATTTTGGTCAATTGGAGTTTGAAGTGCTTTAAAATCTAGAAAAAAAAAAGCATGGAAGGGCAAATGCATATAATGTGCAAGCGCACAGAGAAAGGTGGTAACAATTTTGAATGATCCACATCTGAAGTAATTTTATGACTTCATTTGGGCCGTGTCATACCTTTTTACTATGGATGATAAATAAATAATTTTCCAGTTATTTTGTGGCTGATAGTATTTCTGCATCCCCATTGGTTGCTGGGATATTATCAAGAATTTATTGTAGATATGAAGCCATATTATGGCTTCAGCACGACTTCATAATATTTTACTTATTGTGACACCAAGATCACTTCTGTAACACAGATGGTATTCAATATACAGTATAAGGGAAAGTGTGTTTTCCAAGATATTTGAGTGACCTTGACCTTAACCATGATTGATCCTCCACAGGAGGAAATCACCTCCGGATATCCACCTGAGTAATCCCCCCCAGATTTGGTTAAAATCCATCCAGGCATTCTTGCAGTATCCTGTAGATACACATGAATACATTTTCATTGACCTTAACATTGACCTTTGCCCTATTATCTAAAATAGGGAATATTCTCAACATATCCATCCAAGTAACATTCAAGGGTCAAAAACAGAACCCTGCTTGCTGCATTCTGGTGTGCAGGATGTGTTGATGGGATGTACATGATTGTGTCCTCTTTCTGCTTCATTCTGTGCTGTAAGTTGAAGTGTGTTGTGGCTGCATTCACTCAGAACCTTCCTGCAGTGTTGTGTGAAGTATTAGTATTATAAGTTTTAGCACATAATCACTGTGAAAACAATGAAAAGAATGATGTATTTGTCAGAATCATTGCTTTGATTTTAACAGCTCCACTCCTTGTCTTCATTACAGCAACGTCCCAGCCCACTTGAACACCTGCTCTTTCTTCCATTCACTGAGCTGCAAGAAGAGCCAAAATAAAAATATTAATTGTTTGTTTAGAAACTTTTACCAATAATAACTACTTGTTTTGGTTTGAACTACAAAGCCAACTAAATGTTTAATTAAGAGCTTCTCCTTGATTACTCATTCTAAACCCATCAAGGCGTTGAACCCCTAACCCAGGTGGTTAGTACTTGGCTCGATGCACTGACCTAGACAGGACAAGGAACTGCAAGATTCAATTATGCAGAGAATATATTTGTGTGTGTGATGAAAATATGGCTGTGTTGACTGCAGAAGGCTGTGAAACAAAGAGCAGGTAGATTGATGATTGATTAGCTGTGGCTGTCTGGCTGACTGAGAGTCATTGGCACCCGTCACTTTGATGAATTGCACCACTGAGAAAAACACACTGCACTCTGATTACTGCCAGCAAGACTAGTGTGTGTGTACTGGGTTGATGGCCTGTATATAGCCTTTGTTAGGACCTGCATGTACAGCATATGTGTACGCCTGTTGCCGTTGATATTCCTCCCCTCCTGACTGTGAATTGCCCCACAGGGACTGAAGGTAGTCCATGCTGCCAATGTTTTTAACCATGCTAATCCACCTCCATGTTCACACACCCAAAATCCTTGTTTAGTATGCTGCCAGTGAAAGCACTACATCCCCACAAGTCTGGCCCAAGGTCCTATACCACTCGTAAACAGAGAGCGATTTGTTCATATTTAACAAGATGGATGACAGGTATGTAGTTTTTCATTGTCCCTCAGCACCTCCTGTCATTAATATATTGAATCATTTACACAGTTAAACATCGCTCTGTATCTTTTGATCTAGCAAAGATTGAGATTTGACACAAGCGCTGAAATTATGGGCAATTTATTCAGTAAAACATTTCAGGAAGGTTATATGCATGGGCGGGAGCTGCTGACTGCTGATATTTTGTGCTGATAGTATTTCAAAGTTGCACATTTGTAATGATTTGCCTCAGCTAATCTTCTTAGTACTATGTGATAACTGAGTTTACCCTTTTATCAGTTGCCATCAGGATACATTTTTGATAACTGCATCATTAGAAACATGGAGGATTCTCAAGTAACCCTTTGGTCATGAGAGGTTAAAATAAGGTCAAATTCTTAATTGGGATTAGATTTCTCCCATTTAAGCTCAAACTTTATGATACAGTAAACACTACAATCACTTTTTTGTTGCTTTTCAGACTGCAGCAGGTCATAACAGTGAAATTCCTTTATTACCCAGATACCTTCCCAATATTAGGTGACAGTTAATCCCAGCACTGTCGTGGTATTGACTTGACTTGCTGATTCTTAGGGTTTGGTGTTTTTATTTCATCAGTTTGTCAGCTGCAGAAATTCTCTCTCCGGATTCATAACCTCTGTCTCTGACCATTCACAACCATTTCTGTGATTTATAGCTGGGATGTGTGTATACTACATTTGTCTGTAGCACTGCAAAGACATACCAAGGTTTGGTTACAGTTAGTTCCCGGTCTCTCAAAACAAAGACAAGAATTTGTTTGTACATAAACACCATTTTAAACCATGAATTAAACATCCAACCATCATAATTTGCTTAAGCTCCATTTGCTATAAAACATAAACTGAACTGCAAACAGCAAATATTTTTTTCTGGCAAATTTGTCCAAAGCCATTTTTTGTGAAGAAATTTTAGCATGTTTTCATTGAAAGCCTGAGCTTTCCAAGTCCTCTGTGGGGTTAGTTTTAGATACCAAAGCTTTTTATTTAATAAGGTTCACTGTGGAGATTTATGTCCTTGTGTATTTAATGTGACGTTTGTGTTGGATTTTTGTGTAGGAAGCTGATAGTTTTTGGATGTTAACCTTATCTCTGCTGCAGGCCTGCTATGCTCGGTTTGTTGACTGATAAGAGCCTGTGCAGTAATATCTATGTACAGGACTCACGTCATTTTAGCGTAAAGTTTGAGAGAATTCTTCAGTGCTTCTTGTCATCAGTGTACCTCTCTGTACCGGTTGGCTTACAAGTCAACTAACATCAAAACCTGACCACCTCCCAGCACAACACAGTCTCCAACACAGACTTCTCACACATGCACGAAGCCACAGTGGAACTCAAGTGTTGCTTTGTTCACATAATAATATTGTGTCTCTATGTTAATCCAAGGCTGTTGTCTGTCCCTAAACCCTGGTCAAATTCTATCCACGCATAAACCTTAAAATAAAAATGTTTAATACTGAAGACATAGTCGGTAGATACTGAGATATTTCATACACTACCAGTGAAAATAATAGACACGCCTTCTTCTTCCAACATTGCACGTTAATACAGAAGACATCCAAACTCTGATAGAGCATGCATGTGATTAAGTGGCAAATAAAGAGTGTAAAAGTACTCAGGACATGTTTTATATTTTAGATTGTCCAACATAGCCACATATAGCTTTGATGACAGCTTTGCACACTCAAGGCATTCTGTCATTAGATTAGTATTTGACTAGTGACTCTACCCATCCTTGTTCTGCACATTAAGAAGACAAGAAATGGCACAGATTACCTGTGAACTGAACTTATTAGTTTGTTTAGTTACCCTTTATTTATCCAGGAAAAGGCTCATTGAGATCAGAAGTCTCTTTTTAAAGAGTGTCCTGGCCAAGACAGCAGCAACACTACAAAATGAGAAAGAAATTAGATAGAAATTTGTTTCACCAATACAAATAGATCCAGAATTTTGAAAACTGTTCCATGTGACTACCACGGGAATCTGAAGAGCTGTCATTACAGCTAAATGCAGCTACTTTGGACAAAGCGTTGTTTAACCCTGTTTTGTTTACAAGGCGTGTGGTTTTCCTTCTGTTGACTGGACTGGAAATTTGGTTTGAAGACGTTTTGCTACCTACTGAAGACGCCAGGAAGCTTCTTCGGTTTCCTTTTTTGTTTACTACATAATTCCATATGTATTCAGGCACAGTTGTTAATTATCAGACAAATGCTGACAACTTAAGGGGAATATTCTTCAGAATATTAGGATAAAGACATTGTTAAAAACATATGGGATAAACAGTGTAAATCTTTTTTTAAGTCTTATTTTGAAGTATCCACTGTCAGGCTGCAGATATTGCTTTCATATGTTAAGGGAAATGAGGACTGCTTTAATAATAAATGAAGGTAGATATCAGTAGACTTGGACTTATTTATGAATCTTCAGATTCAAATATGTCACAGTTTCTTTTTTTTTCTTTGCAAGAATTCTCAAGAAATATTCCGTTACAGGACAAATTAACATTTTGATTGATTGTTCACATCACAACAGGCTGAGCTGTGTTATAAATGTCTGACGAACAGATTGAAATGCCATCATTGGATGAAACTGGAAACACATGGAAGGTCACCATACATGACCACAAGGTTTTTCTAATATACAGTATTTCCCCCTTTGTTATTGAAGCTATAGTATGTGTCTTTCTGTAGGTATAAATAAACTTTAGACAGGAGTAAAAACCTCTCTCATTACTGCTCCTCTCACCTCTCTGTCCTTGATGAAGGCTGACCTGAACATTGTGTGCTGTAGTGTGAGACCAAGGTGTCCTATCTGGCTTTTGCCCAAGGCTGCCGCAAGTTTGCTGAAAAACGAGAAGTGCGCTGAGCTGAACAGTGCATCCCACAAAAATAAATAACAGCACGTATGATATTACAGTGGATGTGGCTGCTTTCATCTGTGGCCTTTCCACTGAGTTGCGCAGCATAATCACACAAAAGCCATAAATCAGAAAGACGGTGTTCCAAGGCAAAAGGTAAGCATATCACGGTTTGTTTTGTGGTTAGTTAAAAATATATACAGGAACTTCAAAACCAGCTCTTTGATCCCTGCGGTCCCGAATTAGCAGGATGTAATGTACAAGAAAATGAGAATTAGAAACAGCAACAAATCCAGGGCATATTGGATTTGTTTGTTATTTAACACATGCACATTATGTGAGTTTCCTGAGCATGCTCTACAATTATACATCAGAAAATGATTGGTTTTTCCTGTTGTGCTTAAAATACACCTACACAGTGTTTCATACATTAACATCAGGTGGAGCTGCCTTTCAGTTAGTCCTGCATTATAGATCTTCTCATACAGAATAAAGAAATTATTTCTGAGCTGAGCATCAGACCTGCTTTATACTGCAAGGAACAATAAATCTAGGGGTGAGAAAATGGTTAAGAGATCTAGATGGCACTTACATTTCTGATACACGTACAGTATGTGGAAACACATGGTTTCACTGCATTGCCATGATCGATGCAAATTTTACAGTAATGGATAAAACTTACTATTTGATGTAATAAAAAATTCAGACATGTTTAGCCCAGGGGTATCTAATCATTGTCACAAAGGGCTGAGACACTGCACTTTTTCTTTCCAACCAGTCTCTTCATCGAGTGAATTTATTGAATTCCTTCCCACCGATTGCACTTCAGTGAAAACATCTGCTTTAATGAGCGGCTGGTCAGAAAACCTGCAGTGTCTCGGCCCTTTGTGGCAATGATTGGACACCCCTGGTTTAGCCATTGACAAGAAGAAAACATACATTTGTTTTATGGAGACATAGCCAATTTCTTTGTATTTTTAAACCTTATTTAAGTGGGAATATATGTTAAAAATCTCCCTTTTGAGATGGAAATCGCAAGTACTGTAGTAGAGAAATGCAAGTAAAATTCATACAGAAAATGTACCTACTACATATTTGCTCCTTTGTTTCTTTTTTTCTCACTGTGTAAACACTCTCTATGCCAGGGGTGCCCAAGTCCAGTCCTCGAGAGCCCCTGTCCTGCATGTTTTCCAAGTGGCTCTGCCCTACCCACTCTGGATGATGTGGATCAGGTGTGTTCAGTCACTCAGCAGCTGGAAGATTCAGTGGGTGGGGCAGAGCCAGATGGAAAACATGCAGGACAGGGGCTCTCGAGGACTGGACTTGGGCACCTCTGCTCTATGCACTAACTACAAACCCTTATGCCAATCCAGAAGATTGCGCTAAAGCAGTGGTGGCCAATCATTGCCACAAAGGGCCGAGACACTGCAGGTTTTCTGACCAGCCACTCATTAAAGCAGATGTTTTCACTGAAGTGCAATCGGTGGGAAGGAATTCAATGAAATCACCCGATGAAGAGACTGGATGGAAAGAAAAGTGCAGTGTCTCGGCCCTTGTGGCAATGATTGGACACCCCTGCTTTAAGCGGGTTACCATGTCTGTAATGTTTTCGGGTTTAATGTCATTAAAGCCAACTACTGACATTTATGTATGTCTATTCATCATATCATTAAGAAATATTACTAACATCTTGTGGATATTAGCATCCCACATGATTAGTGATTCACTTTGTTATTTTTCTGTTGTTTCTATGTCTGCAGTAATGGGAGTGTACAATCACTTTTATTTATAAAACTAAAAAGGGGGTAGGTGGTTGTGAATACCAACGAATGTTATCTTGGGGGTCATGTCTCAAAAAGCCACCGTTTAGACGGTCAGTTGCCTTGTGCAGAGGAAGGGTGGGTACAAAGCCAATAGACCTTAGTGCTACTACGATTACTGTACAAATCTATATTATGGCAAGAAACAGTTATGTAGAAAATCCATTGCTGCAGCACATAACGTGAAGAAAGTCTAGGACTTACTGTAGCCTGAACATTTTAACACTTAGAGCAAACATTCTCTGCACCCTCTTTCTCCTGTTTCTCCTAAGCCCCTCTTCAATGTGTGTGCACCATTCAGTGTCTGGCTACAATCACTAGAGCAGCCGCAAATACAAACATATGTGACCAAGACCGATAGACATTACTTTTGATATCCCAATGCTAGCATTGTTGCATTGCTGTTATGAAACAACAACCTTTCATTCTTTACATGAAAAGGAATATCAGAGCAAGATGAACAGTGACAAAACTGTTCCAAACCATGCTGATCAGAAGAATTAGTGTGATCAATAAACATTAAATGGATTGCACGGTCACAGAGAAAGGCTCCTGCATGGCCAATGTTCTGACATGGGCCCTAACTGGCTCTGAGTGGTCACTCAGAACTGACACCTCCAGTCCTTCGTGATCCAGGCTTCAGAACCAGTTGGGTCCCAGGCCCAAACACCGGTCACAGAAGACCAGAAGTGCCAGCTGCTACCAGCTGCTGAGTTTTTATCCTTGCTCCTTCTTGCAAGAGGAGGACTTGTTAATTTATCTCTGCGGGTCCTTTGTTTCTCAGCCATTCCAATGCTCAGTCACACATAGTACAGCTGCAGCAACACATGCCCAATAAGTAGTGTATGTACAAAGAGGAAAAATATCTTGAGCATTTCGAGAATGATTGACAGCCAACTAACACTACGCTTATTGGTTGTTGTTGAAATTGAACAGGAGCAGAGGAGGTGCTGTGGAGTTTTGAAAATCATCTAACAGGCTGTAGGTGATACAGAAGGAGACATTTTCCCCCCACATGACTGCAATAAAGGTAAAACTAAGGGTCTGTCAATCAAAAAAAACCTGAGAATGTTGAATGTGTTCCAAAGTGCAGTTTTAAACTGATATACACTTACTGGCCACTTTATTAGGTACACTTTTTAACACAATTCACTAACACAAACATCTAAACAGCCAATCACATTGCAGCAATTCAGAGCATTTAGGGATGCAGAAAGTCAGTATGACTTGTTGAAGTTTAAACCACACATAAGAATAGGGAAGAAAGGTGATTTACATAGTTGGTGCCAGATGGACTATTTCTACTGGGATTTTCACACACAAGCATCTCACACTTACAATGAATAGTCTGCAAATGAGAAATATCTATTGAGCAATAGTTCTCTGGATACAAATGCCTTTTGCAATAGGCAACAGAAACTCAAATGACCACTTGCTACAACTGAGTAATGTGGAACAGAATCTGCGGCCATGCATGTCAAACCTTGAAGTAGGCCAAGTGATCTTCAGGTTGAGGTCATGAACAGATGGCCGGACATTCTTCTTCAGGATTATTTGGTATAAGCAGAATTCATGGCGCCATTTACCACCACCATATTTCACTGATGCTAAGATGTTCTTTTTCTGAAATGCTTTTAATGGGACACAAACCTTCCAAATAGTTCAACTTTTGTCTCATCAGTCCACACAGTATTTTCCCAATAGTCTTGGGGACACCCAGATGTTTTCTGGTAAAACCGAGATCAGCCTTTATGTTCTTTTTGGTCAGCAGTGGTTTTCATCTTGGAACTCCGTCATGTAGGACATTTGTTCACGGTCTCTTTCTTATGGTGGAGTCATGAACACTGACCTTAACTGAGGCAAGTGAGACCTGCAGTTCTTTGGATGTTGTTTGGGGGTCTTTTGTGATCTCTGTGGGTAAGCTGGCCACACCTGGAAAGGTTCACCATGTTTTTGTGGATAATGGCTCTCACTGTGGTTTGCTGGAGTCCCAAAGCTTTAGAAATGGCTTTATAACCTTTTCCAGACTGATGGATCTCTGAACCTGAATTTCTTTGGATCAGAGCATGATGTCGATTTTTTGAGGATCTTTTGGTCTACTTCGCTTTGTCAGACAGGTCACAATTTAAGACATTTCTTGATTGAGAACAAGTGTGGAAGTAATCAGGCCTGAGTGTGGCTAGAGAAATTGACCTGAGCTTACAAATATGTGAAAACCACACATCTTTTAATGGGGGGGCACTTTTTCCACACAGGGCCATGTGTGGTTAGATTTGTTCCCCCTTAACAATAAAAACCTTAATTTTAAAACTGCATTTTGTGTTTACACGCGTTTTCTTAAATTTATTATTTAAATTTGTTTGATGATTTAAGTCTGACAAATACACAAAAAAGTAAGAAATCAGGAAGGGGGCAAGCACTTTGGGACCTTTAGTCCTAACTGTGATTGTTTAAATGCTTACATGACTATTGCTGTTTGACGTGTCCATCCCTCTATGACCACAGTTAACCAATCTTACGATACGTAGCTAGGAGGCTCATCCCAGTACTAAAAATGTGACCTACCTAATAAAGTGGCCAGTAAGTGTATCTTTTGTGTAAGTTTGGTGTTGACACTGTGTACCCACCGCTAAAACACTAACAACACCCCTTCCTGGGGGGTTAGGAGTTCTAGAACAGAGTAGCATAGGTATTGTGGTATAAGCAATTTTTGCCTTAGGTTCATGGTTTGTTTCAGACAGAAAATTAAAATTGCACCTTTATGTGGTCCCCCATATGCCTAAAACTAATTATACCTTGGCCATGTCATAGTAACAGTGATTTTTAACATTTGAACCACAGACTGTATATGCGTAGAAGATACAAACCCTTCATGATATCAAAAGCATATTTCCCCTATCACTTACTCCCTCTGATCCGAAGATGGAGTCAGAGGTGGAGTGTGAATGTCTGGCTCAGACACGCCTGTCAATCAAAATCAACTACTGAGTTAAATATACAAAAATATTGGCATCTATCTCATCTCAACAGGTAAGTTAAGTTAAAATCCATCCAATGTACAGAGGTGGAACTTAGTTATAAATACCAAACCTGTTGTTTTTACCGGGCTGCAAACATGTACTCTAAATTTGAACATTTTAATACAGGACTCTGTTGGCATTAACTCACTTTTGGATTCACCCCCTGCTGGACACTGAAATGACTGCAGTTTTTTGACACATCAGCATCAGGCTCACAGCTCAACTATGAAAAGTGCCACCTTATTTTAAAATTATCTGTGACATTTTCAATCATTTCTCTGGCTGCCTTTATCCATCATTTTGGATAATTTCTCCTGCTTTGAAAAGGCCTGCTAATCCATAAAATGTGGTTATGAATGGCATAAAACGGTATAGACAAAAAATATTTTGTGGTTGAGACTGGAGGACTTCATTTTCTATCTAGTCACATTGGTGGCCATTATGACCAGCCTAAATAATGGACAAAATTACAGTGTAATTGAGTAGAATTATCTCATATGACATATATACTGTATTCCCCTCTTGCTTTTCCTACATGTAGCCATTAGAACTATCGTGTGTTCAGTGTATTTTAGACCTATTGGAGTGAGTCTGGTCCAGCTGATTCTCTTGTATCTCCTCCCATGCGATACTTCATCTGCTCTTCTCTGCCTACAGTGCTTTAGCTCACTTTATGTAATACTTTTATCCCTGTGTCAACATTACACCAAGCTCCCGAACACACTGCCAGTACCACTGATGCACTCTCCCAAATCCATCAGATAGGCTCTTTCCCTGCAAATCCAGTCAAGAACTACACTCCACGTAAATCCTGTTTCCCCTCTTTTGCTTCATCTCCTGTTATTTTTATAATCCTTAGCGCTCTGTCTTTCTCTGCATCCCCTCTTAGTTCCATCCCATCCTGTTCCTAAAATGCCTGCCCTCAGACTTAGAATTACTCAATTACAATATGTAAACAAGAGTAAGTGATTTGGCATCTCATGGTGCAATATGTTTCCTGCTCACTTCTCGTCCTCTCTCTTGTTAATGCTGTTTGTTTAATTAAAATGCATACAAAACATCCCATTATGACTGTGAGACTTCAAGCTCATCTCCTCACAGATATACAGTAAAAGATCAATTATATGATGCAAAGCGCTGAGAAATGTTAAACCCAGCATTAGCTGTTTCCAGTCGTCTGTGTTATTACAGGGTGCACACGCAGCGTAATGTCATAAATTTCAGCCTGATTTTTTTGGGCGTGCATTGCTGAGTTTGCTCCTGTCGTAGCACAGCGTAATTATCATCAAGGAGGTGTGTCACAATTAATCTAATTCAGCGACACAATGCCACACTAACTACTTGAAGGTATAATCATGAGATCTCAGCAGGAGCAAGAATATGCATGTTTTGCTTTATATTCTGCATGCTTCTGAAATGGCACCAACGGACCAAAGCTTTCGCTTCTGTCTAGAAAACCAGGTGATTACTCTGCCTGTTGATATTCCATAAGAGTTCACATTCTTAGGTTTGTCCTCTCTTGCGTCGTGGTTCTTTGTGGTGTTGTCACTGTCTTTACTTGAACGACAAATAAACAGCACAACACAACAGTTCCACCCAGAAGCAGTCAAAGGGAAGGAGGTCGATGAGCCGTTCTTCATTTTCGTTTGTTCTCAACATGGCAGACTTTCTTGTGGAGTCTGTGACAGCTGAATACTAAAAAGAGCAGCGCAGTATGTGGAGAAGGCGCACAGGTCTCAATCACCTCCCCAGAGACGCCAGGTGCCTCTATAAGCCAGAGAAGAAAGGGAGACGTGGACTTTATTCATTGATACCGCCCACTGAGGTAAAGAGTTTCAAATGGGTGGAATTACAGGATCAATAGTGTGATTAGCAGAAGCCTTGTAGCTATAGCGTGTTGTTCGCAATCCATTGCATCAAGTTAAACCCAGGGGACAAGGGCTGATGTTCCTTCCTAGCATGGAGGCCTAAGGAGGAGAAAAGGTGCATGAGAAACAGGCTGAAAAAAGAATTTACACAGCCAACTGTCATAAGCCCTTAAGAGATCAGCTTATCCAGCTTAAAGCTGCCGTATCTTAACGTTCAACTTTAGATTTGTGCCATTTATATATGTTAATTATACACTTCTGCAAAGGTGTTGGTTTGGTTGTTCCTTGGTTTTTCAGGAGTCTCTCGGTAACTTTGATTTCACTGTAATGTGTTGTAACCACCCAATTTTCATCATGAATGCGCTGACTGGTTAAACTGCAGGGTATTCCCAAAGTGACCTGGGATCATGTTCTGACACAAAGCTACTGTAAACGCAGAATATGAACCATTCTGAAAAAATTTGCTCTGAATGTTATTCGTTGCTAATGGAATTAGGGCTATTTTAAACATAACTGTGATTGACCATAATTATGTTTAAATGTAAATTCAATATTTTAAAACTGGCTGATGGTCGTGGGATTCATGCACTTAAGCTTCATTATGATTGGTTAGGACTTGTGATTTCACAAAGTACAAAAATTCAAACTGGCTTTGTTTTCTTGTCTGTCTTGTGTAGATTTCACAGAATGGAGACCACTGTGCAAATGCATGTTGTCACAGCTTGTATTTTAAAACAGGAGTATTTAAGCTTCAACACCCATGAAAATCTACTTTTACTGTATGGGACCTCTAAAGCATAAGTCATAAAAAATAAGAATTTGTTTCTAATGACACATATGCAGCATGCTACCTAAGGAGGCTGAGCATGCTTAATTTTTCATTTTGACTTTCCTTTTATACTACAGTATAGCTATTTTTCATACTTTAAATCAAATAATTACTTCATGGATGGATGGATAGGGATGGACCAACCTTATGGCAAAATGACTTGGAGGAGTACTGCATGGTATATTCAGGAAAACAAATATTTTTAAAAAAAACTGCAACAGTGTCTTGAATTGTCTGAATTGTCTAGTAGTTGTGAGATATAGAGCACTGGGATTTGTATTACAATTTCGGGAGAGTTTTCTGCGTTTACCTATGACATGTTTGCTCTCCGGAGCTTCTCCACACGACAAAACGTTACCTCTTCGCCGTGTCACGGCTTAGGCATACTGTGGCTTGCTTAACCAATCAGATGGCACCGTGGGTGCTGGAGACAGAAGTGGCAGGAGAGAGAGAGGGGCGGATGAGAAAATAACCCAGTTTTTAATTGATTTCGGCCCGTTGGATTTTTTTAAAAAAACACCGATACCAATATATGTGAAAATTCCAAATATCCGCGCCAATAATCGGCCCGGCTGATAATCGGTCTCGCTTGGGTCAGCCCGACCTCTTCCTGTCTGATGCCTGTCAACGGTGAAGGAAACTGTACTAACTGACACCTTGACTTTCTTCACAGTTTTTGCAAGAAAGGCCTACACTTGTGTTATGATGGTGTGTCTCTCTTCCATTGTTTTGTTTCTTGTCTCGTTCCCTGAAAAAGGACTTGCGTAATTCTTAAATGTACAAAATTTTTCAATTTTGGGTAATCTTGTCTTTTTTTTAACATCTGGTAGTTCAAGATATTCATTGAACTTGTACTGCTTGAATTTGAACTGGGGTGGTCTAAATCTTTTGACAGACAGTGACTTTTGACAGTGTATATGCAGTATATTTAATATATTTTACAAACAGCTTACATTTGGTCTTAGTGCACTTTGTCAAAAATTCATTTGGTATTTTCAAGCCATGGTAAATGTTGATGTCAACATAATTTAACACTTCATTTGTCTTTTTTGTGTGTGTTGTTGTTTGCCTTAACAGGCAGAAGGAGAGTTGGGGGTGAACGTGAACATACACACTAAGACAGATGCTATTGGTACCCAAGTGATCACTTCGGTACCAATAGCATGTTTAATGAGGCTTTATTTGAAGCATCTGCAGCCCTGTACCTCATAGGACACACTATTTGATTCATGCATCTAACTTAGACAATGTTTTTGTCTGAATTTCACAGTACTTTTTAATTTTTAAACCCAACCCTGACACTAACCAGTGCCTTTTTTAAACTATAGGTTAGGGTTAGGTTTAAGGTCAGGTTTAGTTCGAACTAACATCTACAGCAAACAATGTAAAGAAATGAAAGCATGAGTCTGAGTGTTATTGAACTGATTTTGCCATTTAAGAGTGGCGCAACTGAAATAACTGTTTTACATGCCTGTAATATTAGAATATTATTGTCAGTGTTTATTTATCTGTTTGTTCACAACATAAATCCAAGAGAAGGATTTAGGTGATTTTCAGGAAAGGTCAGAAATGGCACAAGGACCAATTGATTAGATTCTGGGTGTGATCTGGATCAACTAAAAGAAGAATAGAGGGTTATAAAAGAAGATAAAAAAGAAACAAAGGAAGACAAAAATAAGAGACATCACATCACAGTAAAAACAACAAAACAAATAGGGCTATTGACTCTCTCCCTTCCTCTGCACAGCACAACACATCATCTAAAGCGCATTAAGAAGGCAAGAAATGGCACAAAATAGCTCACCTGTGATTTGAAAACCATTCCAGGTGACTACCTCATGAAACTGATGACAGAATGCAACGCTGTCGCCAAAGCTAAATGTTGGTACTTTGGACAATTGAAAATATAAAACATGTTCTGGGTTGTTTGGCAGCTTTTTGTTTACTCCATAATTGCATGTTTGTTGTTTCACAGTTGGATGTCTCCAGTATTAATGCACATGTTGAAAATGCTGAAAATACCAAAAAAAAAACCTCAGAAGTAGAAGGTGTGTCCAACTTTTGACTTCCCATTTACATTTTATGTTTGCTGCTGCTCAACATTATAACTGAACCCCAAACACTAAGAAATATGTTTTTTTACTGACAACTGCTCCAACTTGCATTTACGTCACTTGTCATGATTGTGATTAGTGTTTGATTCTGGAAGTAACAGGTTAGACGGGCTATGTGTGCTTCCAGACATTTATCAGATTGGCAGTTTTTGTCTGAATTGGCACATTGTTTTTTGAGCGAAGCACAAAATGGATTTGGCCTTGCCTTCTCTAGTAATGGACTGCAAAGTGAATGGTCCAGCTGGTTTTTGTTTCTTTGGCTCCCAAGCCATGCCTAAATGTGGCTGCCAAAGAAAAATCCCCTGCAAACTGCTCACTAAACCACAAGTTTATGACATGATAAAGAAAAGAAATCCTCCCTTCAGTCCAGTGTTTTTGTCTCCCAGCAGTTTGGAAACATTGTGAGCCAGAAAGTCTACATATGAGGGACAGCAGACAGGGATGCGATTCTCCACTTCAAAGTGTTGCCAGACGTACAATAATGATCATATTTGGGTGACTTTGGATTCTGTACGATGTAGAATAAGTCATGCCAAATGTATGATCGCTTTCTTCCATTTTGTATACCTGGATAAAGTCATTTTGACCTGCCTTTCCCAAATGCAGGGTAAATTATTTTATGAACATTTTGTGCATAGCTTTTTTTAAAACTCTTGTTTGTTCATTGTTTTATCATTCCATTAAGAGAGATTTTTTTATGTAGTCCATCACAGAATTTATAACTACTGCTATTTTCCAGTATTACTTATTCTCATCTTTTTGTTCTTTTCCATTAATTTTTACTCTTCTATTCAGGATTTAATTTTTTTGTTCAGTTTATTCTTCATATTGTGGATAATTTGGTTACATTTTCTCCTTGTTTTGGTCATTTTGGACCATTTTCTTTTTTTTTATTATTTTCCATTTTTGATTTTTGTTCAACATATTTATTATTTTATGTTTTCAGTCTCAAGCCACATAAACTGTCCCACAGCAATGCTAAATTCTGTGGAAGAGGTGCAGACAGAAATATAACTGAAATCACTTCCACCATTGTCTTGTGAATGCGAGTATGAGCTGCTTCCACCCAAACCAGCTCTGCCACACCCTGATTTACTGGAGATGTAAATACCATGCTGTGATTGAGCTACAAATACATTGTTTAGTTCATGAGCAGCACGAACAAAGAAAAGTAATACCATATCAAAAGAAAAAATAGAAAAAACAGGCAGAAGGGGGGTGGGCTGGGGGTCTGTGCAGCTAAATCCACTAGCACACACTGACAGAGATTGACAGGGATTATAAATGGATGAGCCTATATATTTATTTAGGTGATTTTATGAAGAAAAATTACCAGCTGCAATGAATAACACTATAGGCAGAGAACAGCCATCAAGCCTCCTGCACAGAGCAAAAAAATCAGTCCTACTGGAAACAACTGGTGAATGAGAGCAGACATCTGCAAAATCTTCAAGTTCCCTACAGACATCACCTTCACCTCAGTAAGACCCTAGTGTGTTGTGCTCACTGGACACAAAACATACAGTATTCTGATGGTGGAGGTAAGTGTCATTTATTTATTTCTTTACTATTATTTAACCAGGAAATCACATTGAGCAGAAATCTCTTTTGCAAGAGAGACTTGGCGAAGTTAGCAACCATACAAAATCAAAACTATATAAAATGACATTGTACACATAATGGTTTTGGAGGATCATATCCAGGTAGCATACCCAGTAGAAGGGGGCTGCTGTGGCTTTGTCAGCCTCTCAACTAAAAGCTTTCTCAAAGACTTGGGCCATACACCAGCAACCATTAAAAAAGTCCTCAGAGATCTCTCTGAAGAAGCTGAGAAGGGTAGATTTTGGCTGTGACAATGAAGGAACGACAAAAGCTGGTAGAGTGAAGAAACACTTAAGGGAACCAAACCTGAGTGTCCAGAACCAGCGGCAGGGAATGGCTGTGATATGTCCCTGTCCACAGCCACCTTCCTGAGATGTCCTGGGATTAACTGGAAGCCTGCAGCTTGTTCTCAGGCACTGGTGGAGGTGCATCAAGCGGAAATGCTGCACAGGAGGTACGTACCATCATCCTGTCCACCAAAACCAAGCACAGCAGTGTATTAAATTGACAAAGAAATATTACAAAGCCAGTCTGTTCAACTTGGTATAAACATCTGTGCTATGCCTGTGCTATAGGGGAGCCGTCACTAGGGAAGACACATGTTACATCTTACAGTTGATCAGATGTGCCAGGATGGATGTTAATGCAAAGTTTGAACAGGCCCAAAAGAGGTTCAAGATCAGCCTTGGACCACTTTTCCCTACAGCGTTAACACTGTCACAGACAGTGACTAGCTGTCGCTGTGCCCTTGCTGTGTCATTCTACAGCTTGACTAGTTTTTACCTTGGTTCAGTCAAGTCATTATGCATTTCGAGCTGCTGCCTCTGACGTACTGGCTGAATTTCATTACAGCAAGCTATTACACAAGCAAGCTGCTGGGCTGGCCTCAGGATGAAAAGGCCAATCAATACAGCCACTATCTGCCCCCTCTAATCTCTGTCGCCTGTGTCAACCCTGCTATCTGTAATAGATCTTAAGGATTACAGGGCCCCTTCTTAAGACACTTCTAGTTGCTGTGAACTGACTGGCCACATGTCCCTTGGGGCCAGGCCCAGTCATGCTGATCCGGCGTGAGGCATGTGGAATGTTAGATGGAGAGAATGACACATTTTAAAAAAACAGAGGTAAGCAAAAGCAGTGGTATGGGCAAAAATGAGGATTGTGCTCGGAGAAACAGTAATAGCGCATGTATCCCATATGTTTTAGATCAAGACCCCACAAAGAAATGGGTCCCAATGACCCACTGGGACCCAGACTCAAAAATCCACTTGACATAGCATCTCTATGTATTTAAGGATTTAAAAAGGAAAACAATAAAATAGATCAAACTGAACACTGAACATTTACAACAGTTTTTTGCCTTCAATTTGAACCAAGCCAAACTAATTCACAAAATGAACCAAAGTGAACAAAAAAGAAACACATTAATTCCAAAATTTAATAAAAATAAGCAAAAATGTGAATAAAAATGATCAAGAAATTTAGCAAAAACCCAACAAAATAATTCACAAATAGAAATGGAATGGCAAAATAAGACCCTGAGCAAAATAAACAAGTTGATCAAAAAAGTTGAAAAAATAAATTAGAAAATAATACAGAAATGTCATGCTGGTTTTCACAGCAGTTTAATCACAATGACCTAGAAACAGTTGTACGAAAACAAATATTAACCAAATAATATGATAAAATATGTATGAAAATGAAAAGATTTATAAAATGTCAGAATCAGAATCAGAATGTTCTTTAATTGCCAAGTATGCATACACATACAAAGAATTTTACTTGACATTAAGGTG
>JAQQAE010004016.1:0-19332 GCA_029823295.1 Pseudamia nigra | reverse complement strand
TGGAACAGTTTTGCAAAGAAGAGTGAACAAATATTACCACATCAAGATGACAGACTCCGACCCAAAAAGACTGAGCGATGGAATAAAAGCCAAAGGTGCTGCAACAAAGTATTAGTTTAAGGGTGTGAATATTTATGCAACCAGGTTATTTAAACCCCTTTAAAGGTTTCAGTTTGTTTTTCAATTGCATTGTACAGGTTATAGGTCACATTAAAAAATGGAAAAAGTTGTGAAATTATTTATTTTGGTGTCAATTTTTTACATCACAAAAACCTGGCGTTTGAACAGGGGGGTGTAGACTTTTTATATGCACTGTAAGTCCCGCCCCTTCCAGGTTAGTCCCACATGTCCAGGAAAAAAAAATGCATTACAGTTAATATCAAGCAGCAGATAATTGTCTAATACTGTTTCTTTCATTTTGTTTCCATTTCCACATGTTTACAAATGTGAAAAATGACCTTACAAGTAAAAAAGTGGAAGTTTGTGGTAAATCTGTGCAGATTATAATCAGGAGGTTGTGCATGTGACATTATCACAGCTTCATCTTTCTAAAATCAGTTCACAGACGTGACGATTTTCATGTCTTCGCTGCTTTATTCTCGAAAAATGAGATTAAATTTGAAGAAGCAGCAGCCATATCACGTGAGATGGGAAATAAAGTCCACTGAGCTGATCCACACGAAACGGACTGATATTTAACCATCTGTGCAGGAAACGGCAATTTCCTTGACTTGGAAAGATGTCCTTTAAATTGATAAACACGTGTGTGAATGTTAGCATAATTCAGTCCTCGTGTCATTTTTCTGAAGTGAGGTCTCATAACCTGCAAGAAAGATGGAAGGGACAATATTTTATTATGATCATCTTCACCTTCCTCATCGTGCTACCGTATCTCATCCTCACCTGACCTGACTGTATTGTATTGAGTGCCGTAGGGTAGAAAGGTGCCATATGAGACCATTTACCATATTTGTTCATGTTGATTATTATTTTGATCATTTTGATGGTTATTATTTAATATCGTTCCTTTTTCAAACTTGGAAACAGCTCAGAAATGAGGAGGATCCCTACGGATTCTCCTGCACGTGTCCATGTAGTCATTTTATATCCAGCTTTTTAGTGTCACTTTGCCAATCTGTGTTTTATTATTTCTTTGCAGTACCGCCGACCAAAACCACGTACGTCAGTTACACCAATCACGCCATGTGAGGACGCGGCGCCTCCAGCACGACAACGTCCGGGACGGATTCGTGACGGACGAGATGCTCGATGATGTGAACAAACCGAACCCATGTGTCTGAGGTGTTTTTATGTTTACAGACGGATCAAAACCATCTGAGAAAACTTGAAGATGTTAACTTAAAGGGAAAAAAAAAACCTTCAAAAAGAAATATTGGGAACCAATCATGTTTGTTGTTATTCTAACT
This sequence comes from Pseudamia nigra, assembly GCA_029823295.1. NCBI lineage: Eukaryota > Metazoa > Chordata > Actinopteri > Kurtiformes > Apogonidae > Pseudamia > Pseudamia nigra. Next base: position 17,905 of record JAQQAE010004016.1, on the reverse strand, counting down.
GTATGTAAAAAAAAAAAAAAAAAAAAAAAAAAAAAAAAAAAAAAAAGTGGTTGTGAAAATTTCTGGTTCTTGTCTCATGTCGTCCGTCTTTCGACCTGCATTATGAGATGAGTCCATCGTGTGCTCAGCTAACTGAGTGTTAGCTTCCGGTTGTGAAATGGTTGAAACGAAGCATGCCCGTTTTTATACAAATGATCTATTTATAATAAAGGAATGTTTCACAAAGCGGTGCCAGTTGTGAATCTTTGTGAGGAGTTGTGAAGTGTTTCTGGTTTTTGCCGCGGCACAGATGTTGATTCTTTACTGTAAGATGTTCCTCATTCACGCGTATGATTTTACGTTTCTTTGAGAAGTCGCACTCATGCCATGTCCACACGTCGGCAGGTATTTATAGAAACAGATACACATGGAACGACCATGACAAACCTATAAGACGTGCTCCTTCTCCTTTATTTCACATAAATAAGCAACAGTGTTTGTAAATTCAAACAAGGAAAAAATGTTTGTCGGCATGTAAACAATAATATCACCTAAACAGCGTTTCCTCTTCCTGTAATGCCTTAAGTGATTTTTAGCTAATTTCTGCGTTATAAAGCTCATGCTTTTATTGTGAAGGGTCGAAGCAGATGTGAGTTTCTGTTGTTGCGTGAGAAACGGCAGTAAAGCTTCGTCCCGGTGCCTGAAACAGAGGGCGTGTGTCTGTGGTTCAAATGAGGATGAAGGCGCGCCACCAACGCCCATATAAGGACACGACACTGTAGGGCCTTGTGCAAAAACTGACCTCGCACAGAAAACCTGCCTGACGACACAGGCTCCAACGCCGCTACATGAACAAATCGGTTTGTCTTTTTCAAAAGGATATTTTCTAGCCTTCTGTCCCGTTGAGCCACGTGCTCGTGAGTCGGGCCTGGGAATTGAACCCTGCGTGTATGGAATGCGCTCCACCAGGTGGCGCTACTGGCGAAATCAGTGATCCAGCTCCTATAAAAGAGAGAGAGAGATGGCTAACATGTGAACTGGTTCAGGGTTCGAGTGTCTGCACTGATATTTACCCCAAACTATGAAGCTCAGTGAGGATCTTGTTAGAATTAATTGTGTAAATGTATTGAAAGATTTAAAAGGCCATAATGAATGATGATTAATAAAAATAATGATCGTCAACAGTGATATTGTAATGTTAAGCATCTACTACTGCAATGCTGTAGAAGTGAATAAAATGCAGTAATGTGTTATTTCACACAATCATGCCAGTGCATCAAATTGTCTAAGAATTGGTTAATGCCAGAGTTTTTGCAAAAACTGCTTCAGTCGGTTTGCCAAAGAAATGTTTTTGGAAGTTGTGCATCCCATCAAACATGCTCGCATTACTCCGATTTTCCAAAACCTACCTCAAGGGTGATAGAGACAAGATTGTGACCTCCTGGCCAGTAGGTGTCATACTCACTCTGACCTAAATATAATATTGTACTGCTTGCTGTGCATGGTATGTAAGTATCAGTTAGCTCTGTTAGCTCACCCGTCCAGAAGAAAACTGCAACCGCGTGGCTTCTCACACCGGCGATCAAACGCAAAACTCATATTTATTCAGCTTTTGCTTCTTGATTCTCCATTTTCATTCACAGATTCCCTTGACCCCCCTCCCACACACACACACACACACACATATTATTCTTTTGTGACCTCCTGGACGAGCGGTCGACGTGATTCCAGGCCGGTCCACCACTGTTACACGTTTTCTCCATTTGTGGATAATGGCTGTCGTCGCGCTTCGCTGCCTTCTCGAAGCCTTTTCAAATGGCTTTGTAAACCTTTCCGGAACGATACGTACTGATGAACTGTTGAATTTTTTTTTTCTTTTTCATCTCAAGATGATGTGCTTTCTGAGATCTTTTAGCCTGCTTTGCTTTGTCAGACAGGTTTTACGTCCTGTAAGTGCTTTCTTCATCCAACAGGTCTCGTACTGAATAGTAGACATGAACTCAGCAAATGTGGTTAATGGTTCATCCATGATTTAACGTGCAGAGTCTTCATTTTTCCTAAACAAATGAAATCATCATTTAAAAGATGCACTTTGTATTTACTCAGCTTATCACTGTCTAATATTTGTTTGATGATGAGGAAAGGGGCCAAAGCTTTCTCACAGCGGTGTCACGTAAATACTGGAACGATTCGTCAGTCATGGGACAAATTTCCATCCTAAGACTTAACCTGACTGAAATATTCCTGCCCTGTCACTGTTGCCCCTGGAAAAAAAAAAAAGACTCACCATTTACTCAAAACCATTAAGTAGCCAACGAAGATGAGGTAATTAGAGCTCACCTTTGTGTGTGTGTTCACATCCCGGCACAGAATTAGTGGCTCGTTCAGATCGATAGCACTTCTAACGGCCTGTTCACTTTCATTAAAGCTGCAGGGATTCTGTGCCGGATGTAGCGGCTCCCGTACGTGTGCAAAGCTTGCAGTTTGGTCACATATGTTTATTTTCATTCTATTCCGAGGCAATTAAAAAAAAAAAAAAAAAAGCAGGGAAGCATAGAAAAATGACCGTCGCTTGCTGTGGTTCTGTGGAATAATGGAACTGTAGTTTTGCCCTCCAAGGCTCCATCCTATCACACGGCGCACCAAAAAAAGGCACAGTGTGCTGCCCTTTTTTTTCATGCAGGTGCACACACTCGCTTCATTGGGAACATTTGAAAAAAAGACGCCAGCAAAGAAAATGTGATGTGGACACAAGATGAAGAGCTCCAGTCAACCAAGAAGAAATTCTGAACATGAGATTCACAGCAGGAGCCTAAGGCACATCCAGGATGACAGTTATTCCAAACCTCGCTCGGTAGCGCCCCCTAAGGATGACGGTTCAGGGATCAGCACGAGATCTGGCAGACGTGCATCACATCAAGATCTACAAAAGAAATGAGGTCAAGGCAACAGGAAGGTGGTCGTTCTGGAAGTTTGGGGAATTTTCCAAACCTTGTATTTGAACAAACTCCTCCATTCAGTTGACTTTGGATTTGATGCAGCAAATCTAAATGATGTAATGAGTTTTTGAGTCACTATACATTCAGGCCTGGCCCAGAAAAACAAAATGGCTGGAACTTGAGAGTTCACCATGCACGTTACATGCATTATGAGAGTCGTGCCACCAACTCAACCATGTCACACTATTGCATCTTGAGTTATAAGAAAATCCTCAACAAGCTATAAAAACACAGTGTTGAAAGCTACGGTGTGAATTTTGCAGAAAAGGTGCGTCCGTAACGCGGCAACGAATGTCAGTCCTTCACAAATGTATCCGGTCTTTTCTTTTTATTAATTTTCTTCTCCTGCTGGACTCCAGGACTCCAGGACTGAGCCTGGAGTCCAGCAGGGTTCATCCTGGACAAGTCGCCAGTTCATTGCAGTGCTGACAAATACAGACAATGGAACCATTCACACTCACATTCACACCTATGGGCCTTTCAAAGTGACCAATCAACCCACGGGCATGTTTTTATATGTGGGAGGAGCCTGGAGAAAGTCCACACAGACACTCCACAGGCCTAGTGTTGGGTTCGAACCCTGGACCGTCTCACTGTCAGGTCCTGGACCCCCCCCCCCAACTGTCGTAACACTTTAAAACATGTTGCTGGCATCAAATTTGAAATAGAAAAAGTCGTTTTCAACAAAGAAATTCCTGAGTTTTGCATGTGATTTCTTGTCTTTGTGCTAATTTTAATCAGATATTAAATTTCAGCGGTTTGCAAATCATCACATTCTTGTTTCTGCAAAGTTTTTCACAATACCTTATCTTTCTTTGGAACTTGTTTTCTTGTAATATTCGTTTTCGTTTTAATGTTTGTATTATTTTTGTTATCGTCTTTATCTACACTGATACATCCCGAACAGATGAACAGTCATCTTCGAGATGCAGAGAAATAATCCTTTTTCTTGACAAAAAAATGAAAATAAATCCGATGCAGAGATCCTGAACCTCTGTTTGGAATAAACTCCTCACCGCATGATTAAAACAGCCACAAGATAGAGCATGTTGTCACTTTTTGCAAAATTAGAGAACCAAATGAAAAAAAAAAAAAAAAACTCAATGAGCCAACAATGAACATTACAATCCACCAAAAGTGGAGAAAGGAAAATAAAATAATCAATAAAAAGCAACACTGAACCAAATAATTAATAAAATGAACAAAAATGAACCGAATAAACTAGAAAGTGGAGACAATTGAACACGGTGATATCAGGAGAAGCAAAAATACATGAATACACGAGGTTTTCTGTGTTTTCACAGCAGGTAGCTCCGCCCACTTAGAAGGACACAAACAACATGCAAATTTGACACTTTATCTTCTCTATAATAGGACATGACTGAGTCACAAAATAAATCACACAGATAAGATACAATTCCACTCTTAATTCAGTGTTGACCACATAATGTTTCTGCACTTTGCCAGTGTCTTAGAGTGTATTTATTTATTTATTTCCAAAGTTCTTCACATGTTTTAGAATTCCCAGTGTCTGTATAATGAGTAGAATTATAAGGTGCATAAAAAGCGTATGTGCTGTACGGGAGCAGATTTGTGGACGTTCTCTGGACGTACGCCCCCTGGTGGCGGCTGATGCACCAGCTGGATGATTTCATCCGTACTGTACTGCAGAAGGATGGAAACATTCAATCATTTCTACTGTAACCGGACAAGGCAGGGAAAACAGTGACGCGAGACTTTACGTGGTTATTTAAGGAGACAGGAAAAATAGAAATATGTATCAACATAAAAGCAAGAAGTGGACAAAAGCTGCAGCTTCCATGGGTTTGACCTTTAACATCACACAAACCCAGGTCCAGCAGGAAACTGCGCACAGCGAGCGCCTCATTACAGAATAAAAAAAGACAGTCGATGTGATCAATAGGTGCAGTGGAACGGGAGAGGCTCGATCAATACGCCCTGCCGGAGAGAACTCCTCATGCATGTAATGAATATTTCTGCATCTCCTGGCAAAGAGGAGGAGGAGGAGGAGGACCGGAGGAGTGATGAAGCAGGCTGTCCCGCTTTTATTTCCCCAGACGTCGCGCTCGTTTCTACCCAAAAACAGGACGAAGCTCCAGAATAAATCCTGAAGATGAAACGGGAATCTGTCGTCTGCAGGCTGGAACAGTTTAACAGCCCTCCGAGGTGTTCCTCCGAGGAAATGCAGGTTGGGTCGGTCAAAAGTTTGCACGTTAATACTGAAGACATCGAAACTGTGAAAGAACACGGACGGAATTATGTAGTAAAGACAAAATTTTCCGGAATATAAGGCGCACATAAAATACTTAATTTTTCTCAAAACTCGACAGTGCGCCTTATTCTCCAGTGCGCCTTATATAAGGATTTTTCTTGGTTTGGGTTTACGGTAAGGTCGGTTCGAGGTCAGTACGTGGTACACGGCGCTCAAAAACCTGTCAAAGTGCTGTAGTACGACTCTTGCCGTGGCCACTTGTACGAGCATTACATTACTATACATTACATTAATGCATAGGTTTGTATTTGCTGTGTTACACCTGAACAATGTTGAGTTATTGTGGAAAGACTTAAATAGAGTTTGACTTATCTGAGTTTTGTTTTATTTAATGAAACAAATACCGGTATGTTTAATTTAGGAATACACTTAAAAAGTGAATGGGTAGGTTTGTATTTGCTGTTACAACTGAACGTTGTTGAGAGTTATTGTGGAAAGTCTTGAATAAATGTTTAATTTATATACATTCATTTTTAATAAAGTTTGACTTATCTAAGTTTTGTGTTGCCTAATGCGTCTTATAATCCGCTGCGCCTCATGTGTGTAAAAAATGTAAAAATTGGTCATTTTTGGAGGGTGCGCCTTATAGTCCGGAAAATATGGTAAGCAACCCATGACATATTTTTTTATATTGTCCAAAATAGACAAATTTATCTTTGACAGCTTTGCATTCTCTGGTCAGATACACCTACGTACATGGTCTTCAGGTCACAGCTGGTGAATTGGTGCCACGCGGGCGTTCATACTGTGGTCCGTGGCCCGACGGTGGTCCATGAAGTGGTCCCACAGCAAATGGATTCTCCTCCCATTCCGACTGGAACAGGGCCAGATGTCCTGACCTGCACGTGTGAAGGTGAACAGCGGAGCGGTGGTGGTGTCGCTCTACTCCACGAGCAAACGGCAATTTTGTCTGCCTTCGTTTAACGCCATAATGTTGTGTAATGTTGTTTACGTCTGGGCTAACTTGTTAGCTCGCTATTTTTATTGTTGTGGCGTGTGACATCGTAGGTTCAAACTTAACACAGCAGATGAGGACCTCATTGAGATCTCCACGGACTCTGTTTTTTTTCAAACCTTTTGCAACTACATGAGTGTGAGAGTGGATTTGCCGCGCTGGCATACGTGAGGAATAATTACATGGCAAGGCAGGAGCCAGAGACTGAACCTATTCACCACGATGCTCCGCATTCATCACGTCCAGACAGAGGTAAGAAACAAACCTGTCCTCGTACCGAACAGCGGTGGTGATTTTGACCCCCAGGGCCATCGACATCGGTTGAAAACCCCTGCTTCAGACCAGTGCTGTTTTTGTTTTTGAGTTAATCGCTCCGTCCAATACAACTACTGTACAAATTCATCACGAGGCGAGAAACCCTCAAACCCTCTCTTGGTACCCGCTGCTGTAAGTTGGCGATTTCTGAGGCTTTTAATTCTAATAAACTGCTCTTCTGCAGCCGAGGTAGCTCTTGATCTTCCACTGCTGGGCCGGTCTTATGAGAGCCAGGTTTATCATCGCATTTGATGGGTTTGGCAACTACAAGTGTTACACAATTTGGAACATGTAGCATGGTGGGTAGCACAGCTAGAAGGTCCTGGGTTCGGCGGGGCCTTCCTGTGTGGCGTCTGCGTGGGTGGTCTCCGGGAAATCCAGCTTCCTCCCACAACCAAAAACATGTACGAAGTGAATTGGCTACTCGAAATTGTCTGGTGTTGGTCAGAGAAACTGGCTGCAGATGTAGCTCACCAACCCCAGGAGTGAATGAATAACTACCTTTATTTAACCAGGTGAGTCAGTTGAGAACCATTTCATTCACAATGACGACCTGGGCCAGAGGCACAAATAGAGACAGACACCATTCATACCTGGGGGCCCAATTAATTTCGTAGTACCGGTACCTGGAGAACCCACACAGACCCGGGGAGAACATGCAAACGCCACACAGAGCGCCACCCGCTGTACCGCCATGTCACCACCTGTCAGTGCTTTGAGAAGCAGGCTTGAAAAGCCTTACATAAATCCAATCCTTTATTATTATTATTATTATGTCTTATATTTTAGGTTGGCCAAAAATGCCACATTGTGCTTTGATGACAGTTTTACTTCACATCCATGTAGCTGGTTGGTAAGCGCTGCCTCAGGCCCAGGACGTCCCCATGAGTCCACATCCAATCAAAACCGATCCCACAGAAGGAGATTCAAAAAAGCAATGTAGTCTAAGCAAAAAATATAAGAATGTTATTTCATAGTTTACAACGTGGAAAATAATATCTGAGCACAGACGGAGGCGGCGGGTCCAAACTGGTGCCGTTTGTTTGACAGTGGCCACGTGTAACAACGAATGCAGACTGTGTACTATTTCTACATACATATTCCATATTTTACCTCTGCACATATTGTCCATTTTATTTCTGCTGTACATTTATCCCTTTATTTTATTATGTTTTATCTTCTATATTAGTCAAACCATGTACAGAGATGAGAAACTCCATCCACTTTATGCCTCTTTAGAAAAACGCTGTTGTTTATAAACCTGGGCCATTTTGTCATTAATCGAACACCGTTTCCCATAAGTCTGAACAGATGTATATGAATTTGTTGGCATGATGGGAGGATGAATCTGTCTCAGAATCAGATTTGACTGCAGCAACAAATGCATCTTCCAGACAGACACGTGCAATATGATGATTTACTGTGTTGTGACACAAAAACATCTGTCATTTCATATTATGGTGCAAAATATGTCACCAAGTTTGAAATTTACTTTATGGCTTATAATTTAATGCAAATGAGGGAAGTGACATTGAACTTGGTATAAGAACTGTATTAATTCTTATATTTATCCTTAAATTCCAAAAATACAGTTTATGCCATGGCCAATGGGGACTTGGAACTAGCAACTGAAAGTGAAACTAAAATGATGGATCTTTCACTATCTTTCAGCTTTTCATTTTCAAAACCAAGCCATTGTGTTCAATATTAAGATCTTTATTATCCATAATATGGCACAATTTCATACAGTAAATGTATAATTTTGGTAAAGACTTAAAGGCAGACATGTAATCAAACTGAATTCAGTGACCATTCACCGTAGTTTGACTTGGCTTCTTTTGTCTGTTTTTGTTTATTGGTTTTTAAAAAAATATTGTGTTACACATTTTATTGAAAAGTTGCACAAATGATATTTTAAGCCCTGACCTTTTTTTTGGTCTTTTTTTTAGGATTTTGATATTTGATGTTGGCGTTGGAGTTGTGTTCGATGTTTGTAAGTATGACTTATATGTGATTATACAGCAGTTTCTCCTTTTGAATTTGATGTGCAGTATGAATATATATTTTTACATGAGCTTTGTTTCACTCTAAGCAGTTGTGTTTCTGCAGGATTTTAGAGCTTAAATACAAGGCAGCAATTAATTACAATTTTATTTTATACAATTCAAAATTAAACAGCAATTGACTATCATGTGTGGGCCATTTGATTTAGACCATATTAACTCACTGAGTTAAAAGAAAATGGGTCATATGATTCATATTATTATCTACACATGAAATATTCAATCTTTGATTGCACAGCCTTAATTCCAGGCTTTTGATTTGCTTTATCTATACCTAGTTACAACATTTTGGTTAATCTGTGCAGAGATACACATATACACACACCTTTAACATTATAATATAGCAGTTTTAGGAACCCATATTCAGCAAACTCACATTCACGCAGACTGATAACAGATTCTAAGTGCTTCGGTTACTTCCTCTCTTTGTCTTATCTGCAGTAAACCAGTCAGATACCGGCGGGGAAACCTGCACCATCAGCTTAATTGGCTCTTTGACAGACACTCGGTAGGTTTTTCTCATTACGAGGCGCGTTCATGCTGCCGCCGCCGGTGGCCCCGGGGCCAATTATTCTGTTTTAAAGAATCTGCATTTCACCGCAGAGATGAGAAGGATCTGACAATCAATTCAAACCGCATCCAGCTCTGAAATGACACAGTGATGGAAATCTTTGTGTATATGTGATTCACATTGACCAGAGGTGGCGCTACAGCCAGTTTGACAGAAAACCCCACTGGAAACTTCCAACTTAAAATGACACTGATGATGTGAACAATGCTTCCAAAAGAATAGTTTAATATGTGGGAATTGCCTTGTTTTGTTTAATTGATATATATTAATGTTAACATAAAATGTAAAAAAATAATAATAATAACAGCCCGATGGGTCTGCTTTTTCTGGTTATGGTTGTTGTCAGTTTTATTGAATGCATTTATTTATTTTTCTACACCAAGGCAATAGTGGGAACTTATAATTGCAGCTGACCACAAAATTGATTTCATCAGTTTTTTTCACTCCCAGAAATAACAATATCATCAGCTAATTTGGTTTCAATTTACAATCTAACAATCTAACTGTATGTGGGCAGGTCTGCAGCTTAAAATCAGCCCTACATCAACACTACACAGGGTGTGTTTAATGTGTTTACACTAACAGAAATACAATTTCCATGTTCTAAAATAATGCTCCAGGAATGAGAGCAAACGGGTATGTAAGTGTTAATTCAATATTTTGTGAGATGAAACAGCTCTGCCACAAAGGCTTGCACAAGTTCAATTTATTTGCAGATGATACTGTCTTATTTTGCTGAATCATGGTGTGTATTCTGTATTAAAACATAATGTTCTCAGATTATATTGTAGCCCCATATACCATTCAGGGGGGTATGCCTGAATGATTCCAGGAGTTATGATGTCAGGGGCAATTTGCCCCCTGGTAGGGTCTCCCAAGGCAAACTGGTCCAAGGTGACAGGTCAGACTAAGAGTGATTTAGACTACCCTTATGACTATACTTTCCCGTGAGTCCACCACCTGCAGGAAGATGCGTCAGGGTCCGGCACTGTGTGGTTTGGGTAGTAGCCACAGGCACCAAGGTGGTCCAATCCATGGTTGTTGAAGCTGGCTCCAACTAGGCGGAGGCCCTGGGGCAGACCCAGGACATGCTGGAGGGACCATGTCTCTTGGCTGGCCTTGGAATGCCTGGAGGACATCCCAGAGGAGCTGGACGAGGTGGCTGGGGAGTGGGGAGTGTGGGCTTCTCTCCTCAGGCTGCTGCCCCCGTGACCCCGTCAAGGATAAACAGAAGATGAGGGATGGGTGGAACATGGTTTGAATATAATTTTCAACCTATATTCAATTAAATACACTACAAAGACCTCACCCCATCCTTGCTGGTGAAGGGCCTTTGATACCCAAACATGACACTCACCTGTTTCCAGCGAACCTGTGGGACATTCCAAACAGGTGTTTTTGAGCATTCCTCAACTGTCCCAGTCTTTTATTGCCCCTGTCCCAAATTATGTTCCTTTTTTGTGGTATTTATCTGACATATCTGACTTGTTTAAAGTAATTATTAAAGCTTATTGTTGAAACTAAAAGGCCGTTACGTTTTACTGAACAAGCGCAAACACAAAAGTTCAATTTATTTGCAGATGATACCGTATTATTTTATTGAGCCAATAATCGTATTCATTCTCTTTGGTTACCTTCACAGTCATCTTCAGCTACACTTTCAAAAACACTTCTAAAAAAAATGTTTCTTCACTCTTTATGATTTGGCACAACTTTGTGATGGTTCAGGTCGAAGTGAGAGGACGGGAAATACGTTATGTCAGTGCCCTGACTCTGCCGTCACAGCTGCTGACTGAGCAGGCTGCGGGGCTTTAATTGGCTCCAGGTGTGTTCAGCCTCAGGTGGCCTCTGACCTGCAGCAGGAGGTCAGGCCCAGGGCGTGGCACATGCATCCTGTATGTACGTACTTACATATTATATGCATACGTCAGGCTTTGAGTGAGAAAATGTCTCTAATTCAGTGTCTGTAATTGAAAGAGACTAGAGCTGTCTTACATAACAATCTCTTCATCAAAAAGTAGTGTGATTACAAATTTTAGACGTATTTTCGATATTTAATGAGGCTGAGGGGAAAATTTCAGATATGCAAAGTCTATAAAGTGAATCCCAAAGAAATAAAACTGCTGAGGCTCTGAGTTTTGAATTCCATACTTTTGATTTATGGCCTGTGCTGGCTGTAGAAAAAAAAATTAATAAAACTTTCTACTTGAACCCAAAATGCCAGCGGTGATGAAGCTGCAGGCAGGTCAGAGGATGTAAAGCAGAGCCACTTCACTTCTCCTCTTTGAACCAACAATCATCACCAAAACAATTAACGTCCAATCAGCATCACTTCCACTGAATCATCCGTGTGCACAAATTAGATTTTCTTTTTTCTTCTTTTTAACTAAACGCTTAGGCGTCATTTCCATCCCACTCCCTCTGCCGGAGACTGAACATTCATATTCAGATGAGGACACTTACAGATCATTCACATTGATCTTTCGCATGCGGATCAGATCAGCGGTTAGTTGGTGTTAAGTTTCACAGCTTTTTTATAAACTGGCTGAGAACAAAAAGGTTTTGGTCCAATCCACTTTATTTATATAGCACATTTTAACAACACACATGGGTCAAATTACAATAACCTTTACGGGGTCTAACCGAGTCCTTCCTGCAGGGTGGGCACTCCAGAAGGCCCCAGAAACTCCCGGGCGGAACTGAAAGGTTTAGTCCGTGCTGATTGGGTATACCCAGAACAGGATGTGATGTCAATAGGAAACGAGTGGCCTTTTTAAAGCCCCGCAGAAGACGAGTAGTAAATAGTAGGATTCGGGTTCTTCTCATCTCATTCATAGCGTCCACCAGCATCCAAGGCGTGTGGTTTTTCTTCCGTCAACTGGACTGGAAATTTGGTTGAAGATGTTTCGCTACCGATCCAGGGAGCTTCTTCAGTTCTAAAAACTCATACAGGCACCAGAATTCATACTCTGTGGTTCAGGATCCACCCTAAGAGGTGTTAGTTTCACCTCGGCCGGGGTGGTTACAGAGCTGCAGCTTGGCTAGGTAGCGACTCCAGCACTTCTCTTTGAACCAACAATCATCACCAAAACAATTAACGTCCAATCAGCATCACTTCCACAGTGGCCGAGGGGGGCTAAATTCCCGCCTCGCCCCCTCGCACCCTGAAGTTCCTACAGCACAAACACACCTACAGAGCACAGCAAAAAATATAAAAGACTTAAAAACTAAAAGAAACTGAAAGAAACATTACAGGCTACAACACACTAGAACACAAAAGACTTTAAAATCTGAATTAAACAAAAAGAAACTTAAAAAGGCTAAATGTAAAACACAAAGATACACAAAAAGACAGAAACCACACAAATCACACACAGAGGAGTTTACGTACATTTTCAAAAGGGGATTTAAAAGCGTTGGGGGGGGGGGGATCCTGATTTGGGTGGGTACTGTAGCTCATTCCACAGTTTGGGTGCCAGCGCAGAAAAGGTTTCATGTCTCCGTTTTGGGACAATGAGACGAGGCTAATGCGCAGACCTCGGTGCTGTAGATGTAGGTCTGTGTGCAATGCATTTCCACTCACTGACTTAAAAACAAGCAATAAAGTTTTACATTTGAATTAAGAAGCCAGTGTAAGAATGATGCAATCATGTTTTCTTGCTCCGGTTACAAGTCGAGCAGCCCTGTTCTGGACTAAAGAGCATAGAGAGCATTCACAGTCGTCCAAACGATTTGAAATGAATGCATGAATCATACATTCATGTCACTGAAAGATAAAACTGATTTGATTTTGGATAAAAGCCTTAATTGATTAAAAAAATGGATTTCATAACAGCATCTGTCTGTTAGTCAAGTTTAAAATCACCGTCCATTTTGATGCCCAGATGGGTCCCAGGTCCAGAGGGGAGGCTTTACGGGTCCAACCAGGTCCGAAAACAATAACCCCAGTTTTTCTTTATGTAGGTATGAAGCGTCCAAAGCCATCCAGTCTCTGATGTCTCTGAGACATTCATGCAGACGCCTCAGGGAGCTTTGATCGTGACATTTTAAGAGTTTCATTATATTTAGTTTTCCAAAAAGGTAGTCGGATGCAACACTAATGCTCAATATGCAGTGAAACACATCATTAGTTTTGGAACAAGTAAAATACAGATGATTAAAAATCTTCTCAAGCAGAGCCGGCTGGCTTCCAGTTGTACTGGAACGTGAATGGAATAAAATCAATTTATCATGCAGCTCTTCTAGAATTAGCATTAGAGTCTGATTTTATTTTTTTTTTCAAAACAAAATTCGTAAGGCATGTGATCCTTAAAAACAACAATAAAAAAGCGTACACAGTTTTACAGACGCTCCCTTTCCTGTGCCCAGTTTGAGCAAAGCAGCAAAATACTGTGGTTCACAATGAATTTTGAGCCGTTTTCGTAATGTGTAAATAAAAGCGTAAAAATGCACTGATGGTCCATGGTTTTGCACTTATGTTTCTACCCGACAGCGCTCAAAGCGCTTTACACTGCTTTCCATTCCCCGCACATTCGCACACCAGTTGGGGTTCAGTGTCTTGCTCAACGACACTTGGGCCTGGGAAGCCAGGGTTCGAACCGCTGACCTTCATGGTCAACCTCTGAGCCACAGAAACCAACGCTGACTTCAAAGATATGACAACCATCCATGAACTTGCAAGAAATGAGTTCATTCAAGCTTTACTGATAATTCTGCGCAGCATCTCCACAGTTGTCGAACCTACGACGTCAGACTCGATGCCAATTCGACCGGTAGTTACTCAGGATATTGAATGAAAAAAATACCAAAATACCTACAACTACAAAAATGTCTCTTTTTATTGCGGCAGGTGAAATGATCGTCCACATAACGGGGAAGTAACACGGAAGCCAGAAACCGTTTGGCATCTGCAATAATGAGTCGTTTAACATTCAAAATGTCAGCCATCATTATGGGATTCAGAAGGCAATATTTGGAAGATTTAGGTTTTATGAGACAAAACAAAAGAAGTCTGACAACGTGCTGACCGTTTTTGTCAGCTCAATGAATAATTCCTTTTTTAATATCCACAACAAAGTTATGCAAATTTGACTGTTTTCAACCATTACTTTAAGTCAAGAATTTACATATTTTGATATGTAATGTAAAATTCATGTCTACATTAAGTAAACATTGGTAAAAAAAATGTTGCAGACTGTAGTGCATCACATCAAAGTGAACCAGATCACACAGAATTAAAGCATTTTTTTCCATATGAAAACATATCGTACCAGAATTATATATTATACACAAATGATGTTGGTGTTTTACGTTGTTTGTGGTATTAAACTGATATATCTGACTTGCTAAAGCTAATCATTTAGGTTCATTCCTGTAATTAAAAGACGCAATCATTCCTGGCGTGTGCCTGCTGAACGTTAACGAGCCGCATGCAGCTTCTCATTAATTCACTACTGAGCTCACGTCTTTTTGCCCGAACACCATGTTTGTTACGTTTTACTTAACGAGCACCTAAAATAGTTTTTCCTTTCACCTTATTTTTTTCCCCCTTTGTTAGCAAAGAATCTCCGATAAATGAGCGCACAGTCTTATGATGCTTTTACACGTGTCAACTATACTTTACAAGGTACACGTCTTCAAACAACTTGTACTGCAAATATGTCAGGATCCAATCACACGGCAGGAATTCAGTGCGTTTAGGCGTGTCGACAGACAGGACAACCTGCAGAAGGAAGGTGATTTGTACGACTTTGAACATGGCATGGTCGTCGGCGCCACGTGGGCTGATGTGAGCGTTTCACAAACTGGTGATTACTGGGATTTTTACACACAACCGTCTCTAGAGTTTACAGATTAGTCTGCAAAAGAGAAAATATCCAGTAAATCAAATTCAGTAATTTATAAGAGCATCTGTGAACGTCCAACATGTCAAATCAAACCTTGAGCTGCAGTAGGTGGACGATCACACATGGAGACACTCCTGTCAGTTCACAACTGGAAGCTAAGGCTGCTTTCACATCTACAGCAGCTAGTCCGCTTAAAGTGGACCGGAATCGGAACACCTGCAAGTTCGGTTCGTTTGGGCTGGTGTGAAAGCGGACCGGTTTATTTTGGTTTGGACTAAAGAACCGTACAGTGACCACCTTCTGGAGCTGGTCTCGGTACGGTTCGGTACGCCTCCATCCGCACTTTTTGGTCTACGGAGGCTTCCGTAGCAAGCTGTGACGTACCGTACATTTCAATAAGCTCGGAAACTTCTCTACGTCAGAGTCTTTTGATACGACTTCGACCCAAATACGATTTCCATGGAACAACAGCAGTATTTGTGCTTTTTGCACAAAGAATTGATAATAAATCGCCACAAAAACAAGTAAAATAGTACCATTCATTATTCCGATATTTTCGTCTGCTGGATTTTTCCTTCTACAAATGCTGAGCCAATCATCTCTCACTTACCTCACCCAACATACAGTATTTTTTTAAACAATGTCGCCACATGAGTGGGTGGATGTACAACATTCATAGTGGTTGGTTCGTTAGCAAAAACGCTGATGTGAATGTGGACCGAGCTAGTTGAGAACTTATGGGTCCAATCGACCCACTGGACCGGACTAACAGGCGTGAAAGCAGCCTAAGGCTATGGTTCACATGAACTCAGTAACGTTACTTTGTCTTGTGAGTCTGGATTTCCGCTGTAATATTTGGTTGCTATGGTAATGAGTGGAATAAGTAAGATGAAAGCACGGGTCCATCCTACCGTCTGTGAACGGTTCAGGCTGCCGGTGGGGGCACATTTTACCCCTGACTGTGCATTCGTTAGGAGCCCCAACCTGTGCAGGTTTTACCGCTGGTCAAAGTTAGCCCTTTATGACCGCAGTGTACCATGCTACGGTAGCTGGGGAGGTCCAACTCAGCACTCGCAAGGTGTGTCTAATAAAGTGGCCAGAAAGTGTGTGAACATGCTGTCAAAACGAGCTGGATTTTTATTCACAGGATAATGATAAAGGTATCATGCAAACAGCAACAAAAGAGCTGAGGGTGAAAAAAACAACTACGTGGCAGTACTTCAGTGAAAAATAATCCTATTATCAAATGTGATGTGACATAATTAAGATGAATTTATGGCTTACTTGAAAACCAAAATACTGAATAAAGTGCTGCTAAAAATAAAGACAGAGTACTGCTGATACACATGACGTTATGCACCTGCACACACTGGTACAGTACGAAGGAGCAGACTTCATCGTTCCCCTGCTGGGTGAAGGCTATAATTAGCAGCAGCCCCTGGGGCCCCTAAAGGCGCAGTGACCCCTGCTGGATGTTCTGAAATAAATGATCCACAGGCTGAGCTGTTATGCACACACTGTATTATTTACCGTTAACTTTAGCTGCAGAGGAAACAGTGAATTTTTCTTCATTAGGTCATCGCTGCGAGGCAGAGTGTTGATTCTCAAATGCACCCCGAGGATCGTAGGCGACAGAATCCAAGGCTGCACTATTAGCTGTGGGTTTATGTACCGTGTCGTCTTTCACCTCGTCTCCTGGCAGCTGTCTGCAGATGTCATCGTTAAGAGCTCGACGAAGCCTGAGCAAAGAAGATTAAAAAAAAAAGTTCTAATTGATCTGAAGCCAGTATGTATACAGAGGTTATAAGTGTATACGGCACTTTAATAACTTGGTGAATTTACTAATACAGCGGTGCCCCGGATAACGAATTTAATCCGTTCTGGTGTCCAAGTCATTCATTATCCAAAGCGACTTTTTCCTTAGGAAAACATGTAAAACCAATTAATCCGTTCTGGACCCACGACAAACTCCCATATAAAGTATGTAAACACAGCCCGACCTGCACATTTATTCATTATTATTATTTGAAAAGGAAGTTATGTTACTTATCTGAAATGGAATGCATGAAATAAGTTTGAAAAATGATTTAGAATGTATTCTTATCCTTGGCTTATGGCTTGGTAGCATGTCCGTGGACACTGCACACGTCCATAACTGTAAACACCTCCAGAAACCGGGGCTGCCGGTCGAAGCACAGCTCCAGCGCGTTTACGGCTACTGCTGTTAGCTACGGCTAAAAACATAGCCGGCTCCGGAGTGGAGTTAGCTTACGATGGCACAGGCTAGGACACACAGGACCACGCTGTCGGGTTCTGCACTGAGGAGTTGAGCTGATTCATAGTTGCCGACGGTGAGGCAGTCTTGTTTCTGAGCTGTTTCTTGTTTCACAGCCGGCTAGCGCTAGCCGCTTCCGGGTCCTTCTCGGCCAAGACCCAGAATTGACTTTTTTGTTATCCGTTTCAAATTTTTTTGCTGATTTTTTTCTTCGGTATCCAAATTTTTCGTTGTCTTGAACGTTCGTTTCGTGGGGTACAGCTGTACTTAACCCTTCACTGACCACTGAACAAACAAAGAAGTAGAAACACTTGACAAAAAACCACTGTCACATCACCATTGCCATGTTTTAAAAAAACACAGATTATTGCATTTTCAAAATATTATCCATTTGAAATCTGCATGTTTGATCTACAAAGTCCTGCACTCTCTAGCCCCTCCACCCCTGAGGGAGTTTATTAAAAGTAAAGAGACCTCCCAGAGGAGCACACGAGCCTCTGCCAGAGGGGATCTGGTGATTCCTCACAGGTGAACCACCTTCGGTCAGACAGTCCTGTCTGTTCGTGGAGGGAACCTGTGGAACAGTTTACCTTTAACTCTTAGAGAGTG
>JAQQAE010004015.1:0-19333 GCA_029823295.1 Pseudamia nigra | reverse complement strand
TTAGTTGTATTTAGTGTTAAAAATATTATATGGCTCTCACAAAAATACATTTAAAAATATGTGGCTTTCATGGCTCTCTCAGCCAAAAAGGTTCCCGACCCCTGCCCTATGTCATTACATGGAATTAAAATTCACCGTGGACTACATAGAAGCCTATGTGCAGAGAACCACACATTTTGTGTTATGAAATGTTAATTATGACAAAAAAGCTATTTACCTTGTGAAAACACATAAGGCATGTCCTACAATAATTTATTCATTTAACAATTTTAAATATTCATGCTGTTTTACGTTTTTCATGCCATTGCTGGATGGCTCTGTATAATTAGAGCAATGAACTGTACTGCTCCTTTCCCTTAGTAGAAATCAGTTCAGTTTAATCCTTATCTAAATATGTGATGGACAGAATCACATTGTGAAGGCAGTGGCCTGGCCTAAGTCTCAAGTGTTTTACACTTGACAACAAGGTGTCTAACTGACATACATTGTGATGTAATTTTAGACTTCTGTGTTATAGTTTTCACCCAGTTTAAACCCAGAGCTGAATTTTTGCAATATCAGAACACCACGTAGTGAGCCTCAGAGTCAGCAGAACGAGGCCAGTACCCAGAAAATAAAGTACAGTCACTGAGCATAAAATGACTAACCTAAGCAATAGTTCAGGCAGGCAGAGCTGATTATGAGTCGCTTTCTTTGTTATTCGTCATCACCTCAGTATGTCCCACCACAGTAACCATGGCTCATTAACTCGTCCAGAACACACTGATGTATATACACAATGCTCATCAGCCTTCATGTGTGATAAATGGCCTTTTCGTTCTCCATCTTCTCCTAAATAAACCCAAAACTATTCTTGTGGATATAGGTGTATATACTGTGTAGTCTTTCAAAGCCTGCTACAGTGGGTCAGTGATCTCAGAGACCTCTGCATTATGTGTACAGACGTTCGAGAGCAGTGGTTCCCACAGTGTTTTTCTGGGGACCCAATTTTTAGAAATGACAGCTGTTGTGACCCAAATAAATCATGAGAAAGAATGAATTTGTACGTAACTGAATGTTCTTGACCATTTTAATTGGTATTTTATAATGTTACAAGTTTACATTATTGTCTTGAGCACATAAATGACACATTTTGAAGAGATGTAGGCTAAAGAAATCCGTTATGCTTAATGTTTGTGCATTTTAAAACATATAAACATTTTAATACTAAATATTACCAGAACAAAATAATAACATTTAGATAAAGGCAATTGGCTGTCATTCATTCTCTAGAGCAGGGGTGCTCATTATGTCGATCGCGGTCGACCGGTCACCCACAAAGGTAGGGTCGGTAGACCGCGTGACATTAAAAAAAATAGACGTCAGCCCATCATTTATCCCGTCACTTGATTGATTTACAGCGGGTGTGCTCAATACGTCAAGTAGTGTGGGTAGATCACATGACATTAAAAAAAAATATACGTCTCCCTATCATCCATCCTGCCACTTGATTGATTTACAGGACAGTCAACCAAATGACATCTGACTTTTTGACACTTAGGTCACTGCGCATGCGCAAACAACCTATGTGCAGCAAAACGGTTTTTTCTCTTAAACTTAAGAAAGGGTATAAAAATGAGTGGGGGAGCTGGACCAAGTAAGAAGACCAAAACTTATCACTTTCGTACAGAATGGGAAGACTTTTTTTTCACTATTGTCAGCAATCATTGTTCACAACATACTTCTTAAGTGAAATCTGCCACCGAAGCATCGTTCTGGGTGAGTCGAATCATCACCGTAAACTCAGGTAATGACAAAAAATGTACATAGTTAATTGTGTTGTGCAATATTGCCTCATGTCTGTGAAGATTCTCAATCGTCCAGGTCATGGTATTCAAGGCGTGTGGTTTTCCTTCTGTTGACTGGTCTGAAAATTTGGTTTGAACACAGGCAGCTCCGCCGGAGGGGCACCCTTCCTCCCCCCGCGCTGGGAAGTTTAGTGCTAACGGGGAGCGGACGACCCCCACGCCGGGTATCCTGGAACGTGGCGTCCGAATTTAGAGGGACAAAGGCGATAGATCCGGTTGCTCCGTCATGTATCGGGAAACCACGCATTCTGGGGTGGGGGGGGGTACGCGCTTCACCAGTCAAACCAAATTTCCAGTAGGTAGATCATTTTGACTTACATGATGAAAAAGTGTGAGCACCCCTGCTCTAGAGAATTATAATCACAATAATCAGAAGAATACAAATTCAGTATCAAAAACATAAATCTTGCTTGCTTGAAATGCCGATTTGTTTTCTGACCCAAAAAAATTTTCCGGTGACCCACCTATGGGTCTTGACCCAGTGTTAGGGAATGGCAGTTCTAGAGTTTCACTGAAAAATACAAATGTATGCCATTCTGGATACATTTCAGTGTATCCAGAATGTAATGTAATTTGTCCAGAATGTAATGTCCTGACTGAAATTAGAGGAAAACTTCAATTTATTTGATGACCCATGATCACAAAATAACAGAATACATAACCACTGAAGAGCAGAAGCCTGTGAAGTCTTTTCTTGTTGTAAGCAAAACAACCCATCCCAAAAGTAACATCAAGAGTTTTAAGTAAATTGTTTCAGCCTCTTTCAAGTTGACATGCCATGTATGCAGACACACAATCATGTGAAAAATATCCTCAAAAAATCTTTGGTAATAAGAAAACATTCATGCAAAAATTCCCTGCCCTCCACTGCCCTTTACAATGTCCAACCTGGAGTAACCACATTAATGTTAACGTGCATAAAGGTCATTGCAGTTTTAAATTGATTTTGATGAAGGCCTCCTAAATGAAACTCACTGTTTGCTACACTGGATCCATTTGTCTCCATCTCTTCCACAGTTTCCTTTCTCTGTGCCCTCCGTGTTCAGCTTCTCATAGCAGAACTTTTCGGAGCCTCCAGCCTCTGAAAGGAAGAGAAGGCGGTGACCTTTACAGCACTGACTTCAAGAATGTCTTCACGCACACCCTGTTAACACTCACACGAATAGCAGCCAATCTGAACAGAAGGAGAATGAATCTTACTTGGACCCCAAATGTATTTACACTGGTTCTCTCTAGTCTTGCACTCTCCGTTGTAGCAGCGGCCCTTCAGGCAGTGATACAGAAAAAAGAATGAATGTATTTTTAGTGGGCTGCTCTCAAACTGCTCTTCTGCTAAATGGCCACTTCCATTTTTTTCTACATCATCAGTTTGCATACCTGGCTGACCTGGCAGAGGTACCCATCTTGTTTATGAAGGTTTGGAGGGCACTGCAAACAGTAAACGCATAATACACCTTTTAATTATGCAAAACATCCACAAAATGTAATGAAATTACAAAGACTGGATAGTTTTAAACTAAAAACATATATAACCATATAGACATGTTAGACGAGAGTACCTGTCCAGAGTCCCCAGAGCAGGTTTCTGAAATATCACAATCATTCACAGCATAACGGCAGCTGTAGCCGCGTGGATAGAACTGAAAAAGAAAGAAAATAGTGAAGTTAAAGTGAAATTTAATGAATCACACATATGGAATACCATGGCATGCAGATGAACAATGTCACCTGTATATCTACTTCTTTCTCTCCCATTTTAACTGTGAGAGAAAAAAAACGAATTGCAGTTTGAGCTATTAAATTCTAAAAAGAGCTTATACTGTATTTTCCCCCTAATACATTTCATTCCAACTGGAAATTTACAGCTTCCTTCAGATTTAATGTGTTTAGTAAAACATAAATAAAAGCAGAATGTGATGACTTGATCCTCATATTTAATTGAAAGTAGCACAAAGAGAACATATTTGTTTTTAAGAATTGTTGTGAATGCCTTGCCTTGTTATTATAACCAATCACAGTCAAGCTTAATGGCTTTAGCATTGGTCCCACCCACATGAGCAAAAACAATTCTACATTTTAGAGCATGTTTCAGAACATGTCTCATATTTTAGATTTCCAAGAAAACCACATTTAGCTTTGATGACAGCTTTGCCTACTCATGGTTTTCAGTTCACAGGTGTGTCTTGACAAGAGTTAATTTGTGCGTTGTTAATGTGCTTTAGACCATTAGTTGCCTTGGGCAGAGAAAGGGTGGGTACAGAGTCAATAGCCCTACTTGTGCTACTACAACTACTGTACAAATCCATATTATCGCAAGAAATGCAACTGAAATGAAGAGATAAGACAATTCATCATTACTGAAAGAATTGAAGGTCAGTCAATCACAAAAGTCTCAAGGAGTTTGAATGTGTCCCAGTGCCAAAACCATCCAATACTATCCGAGCTGCTGTAAAATGTCTGGTGTTAGAGACTGGTAATTCTAATAAATTTCTCTACAGCAGGGTCATCTTCTCCAGCAAAAGTCTTTTTCCGTTTGATAGTTTTGGACAATATAAAATATTAAACGTGTTGTATGTTGTTTAACACTTGTTTTCTACATAATTCTGTAAATGCTCTTTTGCGGTGTGGATGTCTTCAGTATTTATGTACAATGTTGAAAATATTAAAAATACAGAAAAAACGCTGATAGAGAAGATGTGTCCAAAATGTTGACTGGTAGTGTCAGGTGTAATCAAAACTAAAGACAGTCCAACAAAACATAACAGTGTGCGACCTCTTTTGGCCAGTATTATACTGTACATTAATAGGGTATAATTATCGCACCATTTACTTGTCATTAAATGTTATTGTTGTCTTGGGTCCCTTGAGCACAATCCCTTTTTTGAGACTGCCCAAGAAGGCACTCCATTCCATATCAAATTCACAACAAATACAACATTATACCTCAATAAACAGACAACGAAGATCCAGCTTAAGAGTAGCAATTACTCCCCAGATGCACAGTTTTGTATCAGAGTTTTGAGTTGTCACAAAAAAGGTACAGTAGTATTTCCTGTGGTGGTTGTCAAGCTGTGAAAACCTCATACCATTACAGCCCTGATCACACACTGCTGCACTGTTATCAGTAGTAGGTAGAAAACAGGGTTATACCAGACAGGTGTTATTACAGCAGGGTCCATCACTGCAATGCGCCCCGTTAGCGAGAGAACACTTCTTGCAGCATTCTTTGTAGCACTCCTGAAAACGAACACAGGAAGAACGTGACCCACGTGAACAGACAGACCAGAATTCACAGGCACGAATCTCTGGCGTAATAGAAACTCACCGCTCTCCCTCCGCAGTCACACTCCTCTCCCACTTCCACAAACCCATTCCCGCATTCTGTGGCCTCGAACAGCTGCCAGAAGGAATCAGGAGAGTGTGAAGGACACAAGGAGAAAATGTGATTTGTGTTCAACATGTGAAGACAAAGGACAGAGTATTTCACCTTCGTCGGCCTGTTAAAAAGACACGACCCGCCCCCTTTCAAAAGGAACTCCTTGTAGTCGATGATGCTGCATTTGGAAAACCTCTTTGCATGCTGGACTCTGTGAATTAAAAAAAACAACAGAAGCGTTAAGTTTGAGGATGGTTCAATAAGTTCTGGGTCACTTTGTGTGAAATTTTGAGCCGGTTTTGTATGCTATGAAATATAGTAAGGGCTTTTCAATCGACTTTGATCCCGGGTATTGATATTTCTAATTCTTTATTTGCCCCCCAGACAAATGAAAGGACATCCACCAGCACCGAGCAACAGACAAATCCACAGCAAAACAAATGCACCCCAGAACCCTCCCACAGCCACAATCCCCAGTGCAACCCGGTGACCACTGCTGTTTTGTATGAGGTTGAGATTAGGTTTTTTTTCTGAACTGTTAGTGTGAGTTTTGGGTGTGGTGAATTGCACAGAGTCTCTCTATTCTTGGCAGTATTGTGACAGACATGGATAGTCTCATACCATTGTCTGGCTCCAGCCTTGCCTTTACTTATTCTTCAGCTATGCCAGTGTGGAAAATCATTAAGTAGAAAAATACTTTATTGCTTTTGCTGCAGGCTTCGACTGCCACGTGTATCGCTGGCTTTGTCCTCGCTATGAATCGATCCGTGATGGTGTCGGCGAGACACTGAAACTACAAAGCCTGGGACCAGTTGCAGTGCCTTCATGGCCCACAAGTGGACCACGGACCAATGGTTGAAAACACCTGGCTATTTAGTATCCCATTGCTCTTATCATTCATTTCACATAAGCTGATAAAGTATCTTCATAATTCATACCAAACTGAATGTGCGTTATTATAATAATAATAACAATAATTGTTCTTTTGTTCACATTACTAGATAACAGATTTTAAATCCACTTCCTTTCAGTTGTATTTGTATAACACCAATCATAATCCAAGATGATCTCTAGGCGCTTCACAATTCAAGGCCAAAACCTCGAAACGATATTGACCCAAACCCAACAGACCCTCTGAAACCAAGTCTCTACTGAAAGCCTTTACTGAAAAGATGCTTGAAGAAATTGCAATGCTCATTTTCTATATGTTCATGTTATTGCTCATATAAAATGAAAACAGTAAATCACAAAAATAAAGACTATTAGAGATTATTGCTTTTTACATCTTGCTACGATTGTGCTCTTTGCTCTTGATCTTTAACTTTACGCCAAATTTGCATCTATTTAATATTTGTTGTCTAATACATTTTATAAAGTTTGCAGTCTTGCACCTTTTACAACATTTTCTATTTTTTTTTATCTTGTTATGACTTTTATAAAACAGTCTTTTTGGATCATTTGCATATGTGTACGTTTTACATTGTGTGCGTACAGTATGTGTACGTCATTACAGTGCTTACATATTGTACTTTTACATTGTTTTGATCTTTTCTTTTACAATTGTTGTAATTCTTAGTCTATTTTGTTGTTTTCATCTAGCTGTTTCTTATTTTGTCATTTTGTGTCTTTTATGTCATTTCACCTCGTTATGTCTGACAAATAACTGCATTAATAATTACCTGGTTTCTTCACCGTTCACTCAAGATCAAAAAGAATCCTTCAAACCTGAATAAAAATGATTTGACATATGTTTATTATTATATAATTTTGGCTGTATTGCCCATCTCTTGTATTAATAACTCTCCTCTGCAGTTTAAGAGGAGTCTGTAACTGTTTCAGAGTCTGTATTGTTTGTGTTTGTCTCGGGGGGGGGGGGGTTTACCCAGTGTCCTCCATTATGCAGCCAATCATTGAGTCAACGCAGCCGCATTCCTCTGTGAAGATGGAAAATACAGAACAGAATTAAATGTGCACAAAAGGAAAAACACATTTAATGATCCCTTTAACACTTCATTTATATTTGTAGCACCTTCATGTGTCTATTAAATGCTTTTGTAAGGGTGTTGCTGATGTGTTGTGCCCACCCACTTTTCATCAGAAAATGCTCTGATTGGTCAAACAGAAAGTCATTCCTAAGGTGACCTGGGATCTTATTCATTGTAAACAAACAGCAGACAATTTTAAGGAAAAAAAGAGGAAAATTGACAGTAGCTCATGACATCAGGGCTGATTTTAGCTTGAAAATGGTTGGTTGTAACTAAAATATATAATTTTACAGGCTCATACGGGCAGGACTGCTGCACTTTAGCTTGATCACGTTTGGTTGTGACTTACTATGTCACAAATCACAAAAATACAAAACAGCTTGAGTTCTCCGTTTTCCATCTTGTTGTGTGAATTTCTGTGTACTAGCAGCAGTGAGCAGTTTCAGATTTTTACATGTTTATATAAACCTCAAAGCCCACTGGTGACGTTGAAGACTCTGCACATCTGGAGAGGTATATAATTAAAATGTATTGTCGCACTGAAATATGAAAACACATCCTTCATTTAGGTCTCTATATGTTAGACTGTGATTTTGAAGGTCTAGTTTGCCCCCAAAAGGCCTCATTGTTCATGAAGCTGCTTTGCTTGTAAATGGTAAAATTATTCAGTTGACATTATTTTACATTAAATTGACTTTGAATTGTTTTAAATTAGACTTTTAATTTTGAAGATCTTTTGTGACATTGCATTACATTAGACTAATTATGTATTTTTGCTATTATTAAAGCCTTGATGTGCACAGAAAACATTGTTTTCCAAAAGTTAAATATTAGAGGTGCAAATGGAAAGATAAAGGAGACATATCGTGCATTTTCTGCCATAATATTTAAACTTTGTGGACCCTAAAGATGATATTAATGTGGTTTTAAGCTTCAAAATTCCTCTCAGTGATGGTTTCTTTGCTGATTTCTTTTCTCTGAACCTTGCCCAAAAAAAAACCCCTGTTCTGGTCCCTCCCTGCCCCTCATTCTGATTGGTTGTTTGTTTTTCTGAGTGATAGTTCAACCTATCAAAATCCACAGGGTGTGGTTTATGCAAATGAGACAAGACACTGGTAGGGACTGGTGTGAAGTGCATAATGAGTGGCCATGGGTTTTCAGGCAGATTCAGCTGACTCAATCAGAAAAGCTGTTTGTCCCTGAACTGATTTCATACTGCAACATTATTTTAGGGCCTAGGAACTTGTTTTATCATGAAGCACAGAAACTTGATTTTTCATGGAATGTCTCCTTTAAAGTCTCTTCTGTACACATCTCACAACATCTCTTTATTGGACAAGGACCCATAAATGGTAACTTCCACAGGCTTTAAAAATGGCATCCCTGCATTGATATTTTGGAAAGAATCTGTTTTCCTGACCATATTTATATAAGGAATTTGAAATGTCTCTCACTATTTTTTGGACTTTGGTATTCAATGGAAGAAAAAAATGAACAAAAAAGGCGACAAATTAATTAAAATAATGAACAAAGTAATTAAGAATATTAGTAGAAATAAACAGAATACTCAAGAAAACAAACAGAATGAAAAAAAAAATTAAGACTGTGTGAAAAAATGAATCAAATACCCAGAAAAATGTTGAAAACCAAACAAAATAGTCAAGGAAATGAGTCAAATTGAACAAAATACATCAAGAAAGTAGACACAAATGATCAAGTAAAGAATAAAATTAAAAAATGAGCAGAAATAAGCAACAAAATGAAGAAAAATACACAAAATAATCAAGAAAAATTAACAAAAATGAAGAAAATTAGTAACAAAATCATCTTAAAATGAGTACTAAGCTCTATATCAAAATAAACAAAGTCTTCTGATATTTCAATGAGTGCCCTATAAAGGGTTAACAATATTTTTAGACCACCTGTCCTATTTAATGCTTTAATGTGGACTTGTTCAGTGGCTTCTCCACATCTCACCATTTTGTGAGATGTGGAGGAATTTCAAAATGAAGTCTTAAAGTTTTTATACACAAATGTGAGGCGACACACTGGACTTTTCTGGGAAGTCTTCATTTTTCTGTTCTTCAATATAATTAAATAACTGTAATTTTTTGTCTTAATCAAAAAATAATAATATGCTTTATAATGATATCTGCTTTTTTCTAAAACATGTAAAAATTCATGAATAACAATATCTTTTTGCAAGGAAGAAGAGTACGGTAACTCCAGCACAAAAGCACAAGGGCTGATCACAGACTGTCTTGTTCTTGCAACTTTCTTGTTTCAAAGGTATTGTGGGTTTGTTTTTAGGATTTCAGTGGCCTAAACCTTGTGATTCTGTCTGTCAATAATGTGGTCTATATGTCATAGTGAGACAAAGCTGTGTGTGAGTGATGTGTACTTCTCCTGGATGCAGGGTCCCACTGGATGCCTAGGTTCTGAGCCAGACTCTGGGAGAGAGACCCTGCCATGGACCAGGTGTTGCCGTACTGTTGGCACAGCAGAAAGCAGGGATTATTGACTTGGAGTTACACTTGATACAATACACTGTTAATGTGATACATAAACAGTACAATAATGGAAATGAGAGAATAAATCTGACCTCATTGACTCCTACTCCGTGGCTCGCAGAGCACATGCCCCCGAAATACGCTGCACTGCTCCGGCGGTAGTGGAAGGTGGCATTTCTATTAGTATGTCAGAGACAAGAGTTTTTAGCTGTACAGGTCAATCCAGTTAAGACAATGGTTAGTTATTTTCAGCAGCTGTTATCTGAATTGTATCCAGTCTGTGACAGTAAGTACAGATTCTGGTTCAGATTTTTACTGGCTCAAGACAATGATTAAGCAAAATGGAAATAAAACAATAATAGCACAAATTCCAGTAGAGAGGATTTGTCCTCAAAGACCGAGGATCTTTTGCCATGCCTGACATATTGTAGTGGTTGATGTTTGCACTGCAGAAAAAGAATGAATTTGCCAATGATTTTTTAAGACCTTTGTATGTTTTTAATAGAGTCATGATTTGTCATCTGGGTCTTTTAGGGCAAAAATTACTTTAATTTGCTGTACTCAATCATACACAATATCTGTGAGCTTTATTCCATTATTCATCATCTACTAAACTAATTGATAATCAGTTGATGTGGTTTCAAGTCAAAATTATACAGCTGTTAAAGCTGAACATTTTCTCAGTTCTGCTGTAAATTGTACATCTGGATTGTGGACTAAATAAGACATTAGAGGATGTCATGTTGACAATGTATATGAATGATTATTAATCAAGAACATAATCCGTCATTAGTTTGCCTAGATAATTCCATTAGAGCAAAATACAGTACTTAACAAATTTATTAGACCACCACTCAATGTAATGTTCATGCAACAGCTGCGCTAAATGAACAATTCTGGTAAATGCCAAAATCATTTAGATATTTCTGCAATGGTTTGCACAAGCTCTTTGATTGAAATCACATTTTTTTAATGCTAAATATTATTATTGTTGTTATCTGTGAATTTTAGAATGTACTTATTTACAAAACAATAAGCAGCAATATAGATTATTATATTTGATTGAGATGCCAAATTACAGTTATTAATTTGTATGTGTGAACAGAAAAGTTCATTTTAGAGGTTGAATGTTACGCTTGATTAATTTCTGACTTCTTGGAGGAGTCCAGTGTGGCAGCTCATATTTGGAGCATGAACTCTGTTTGAAATGCCTAACTCCTGTTCAAAATATTAAAACCATGAGAACTCACTGAAAAGGAGAGAGTCCACATAAAAGCACTTCATGATGCTGGATGAGCTTTGAGAGAAACAGGACAGGTGGTCTGATACCTTTGTTGAGCACTGTACAAATTCACACAGTTAGTTGTACAAGTACGGTACATGTAAATTTTATGCAAAGTATTATTTTGCTCATAAAAGACAAAATAGTACAAATTCATGCAACAACAATACGTTTATATTTAAATATACTTACGAGAAGAGGTGCACAGCATCAGCGTGGTGCTTGATGCTCTGCTGTCTGTACTTGGAGAAATCTCGCAGCATCTCCAGCGGCTTCACGCTGATGGGGATCTGATCCTTTTCCGTCCAGATCTCCACAGCGACGAGCACCACCCGCGTGTGCAGCTGTTCTTTGAAGATCTACCATTGAAGTGGGCAGTGAATGAGATGGAGAAAGACAGAGAAGGCAGAGTCAACAGCACAGGGAGAGGAGAACAACACTGGGTGCGAATCTGAGCCTGAGCTGTGTGAGGCAGACATGAGGGGATGCAGCACACTGGGAACAGGGAGGAACAAGGGGATGTTAATGCACTTAACAACAACATGGAACAAACAGCTGCGTTCACATCAAACCTCTTGCTCTGATTTATTTTTAGGGCTTGTAACACCTTCATTATTCTACTGAGTCAAAAATACAGTTGAAATAGAGGACTCTTCAGAAAGTTAAAAGGGCTTGTTTGTGGGAAATATGCCTTTTCTGGCTTCAGTGGCTCACCTAGTAGTGTGCACCCACATGACTCTCTCAACCTGTGGCCCTCTTCTGCATGCCATCCTCCCATCCTTCCTGTCTCTGTACACAGTGTCTACCAGTAAATGCAAAAATACCCAAAAAGAAATCTTTACAGAGGTCATCAGTAACTTACCAAATGATTGGTTTGCATAATGTCCCGGAAGAGGGAAAAGGGATTTACAAAAAGTTCTTAATGTGAAAATAACCATGTGTCTGTATTATGGACACAATAGTTAGCAGTCACCAGAGGTGGGTAGAGTACATGGTACTCAAGTAAAAGTAATGCTACTTTATAATGTTAATGACTCAAGTAGAAGTACTTCTAAAAAAAGGGTATTTTTGCCACCTTCCTGATTTCTTATGTTTTTGCATGTTTCTCACACTTAAATGTTTCAGATGATCAAACAAAATTAAACATTAGACAAAGATAACACAAGTAAACACAAAATGTAATTTTAAATGATGTTTTATTATTAAAGCTATATATGGTTCGATGTGAAAAAGTCAAGAAATCACTTAAATAGGACCTGTCTGATAAAGTGAAGTAGACCAAAAGACCCACCAAAGCTAGACATCATGCTGCAATCCAAAGAAATTCAGGAACAAATGAGAAACAAAGCAATTGAGATCAATTAGTCTGGTTCCAGAAGTGCACTCGGGTACTGCAGCAGGGCAATGATCCAAAACACAGCAGTAAGTCCATCTCTGAATGGCTTAAGAAAAACAAAGTCCTGACCTGAATCTAACTGAGATGCTGCAGCATGACCTTAAAAAGGCGGTTCATGCTAAAAAACAAAACCCTCCAATGTGGCTGAATTACAACAACTCTACAAAGATGAGTGGGACAAAATCCCTCCACAGTACTGTAAAAGACTCATTGCCAGGTATCGCAAACACCTGATTGCAGTTGTTGCTGGGTGGCCTGACGACTTACTGTATTAGATTTAGGGAGCAATCACTTTTTCACACAGGGCCATGCAGGTTTGGATTTTTTTTCAGTTAATAATAAAAGCCTTCATTTAAAAACAGCATTGTGTGTTTACTTGTGTTATCTTTGTCTAATGTTTAAATTTGTTTGATGATCTGAAACATTTAAGTGTGACAAACATGCACAAAAATAAGAAATCAGGAAGGGGGTGAGCACATTTTCACACTACTGTGAAGTCATGCCTATCAAAGGCTGATTTCAATGAAGCTGGTAGTATCTTGTCTACATTGCTACGATCACACAGACGTATGATTTGTCTCTTAACAACTTGTCATGTATGAGCTATTGGTCACAGAAGGTTGAATCTGTTCTTTTGCACATGCGCTTCAGTTCAGGAAAGTTAACAGTTCCTAACAGAATCTGATATACTGTATGACATGTTTTTGACAGTAATGTGAACCGTCAACCAAAAAATCAGATCTGGGCAAGAAATCCAAACTGGGCACTTGGGCTTGCAATCTGAACATGGCCTATGTGCAGGTTCCATCCATCCATTTTCTACCCCTTAATCCTCGTGAGGGTCGGGGGGGGGGGGGTGCTGGAGCCTATTCCAGCTGACTATATATATATATATATATACTGTACAACGTTGTTGTGGCAGTGCTTCAGTTGGTAGTGTATTCATTGTAACATCATTGCACAGCGCTGCTTCTTGTTGGAATGAAAGTCCTTCTCAAAAAAGTTTCATCAGTTTTGTCTCTTTCCAATGTTCTCCAACTTTTTCCAGGGAGCCAAAAAATTTCCAAAAAATGATGTGGCAAATTTGTACATAGTAAATATTACTGATCATTTTTACAACCATTTCTGTAGATACTAGAAAGTAATGTGGGTCACTCTTCCTCTATTAATCTTATTTTTCAAAATTGTTAGTGGACAAATTGGTTCACGTGGATCTGGAGTATGGTTACAATACCAAAGAGGAGACTGTTGAAGTCTTAGGGTATATAGAAGTGGTACATCATCAGTTAATACCTGATTTCTCTGACCTGGTCGAAGATTTTATTTTGAACTTTTCCAAAGGGGATTCAAGAATTGATTTCAGCAATAGTGTAAATGCATTGTTTATATAGAGGAAGAGTTACTCTAAGAACAATTTGAGCTATGTATGTCATTTAATAAAAATGTTAAGGCTGCATTAGTTTTTGTACAGATGTCTCATCTTGAGGTAAACCAATGACTTTGAAGAGCTGGACATACGATTAATTACAACTGAAAACTACTAAATACTACATAAATGAAAGCAAATTGGTGCAATTAGGCAGTAAAACAAGCAAGATCTACACTACCCTTATATACTAGATTCAGCTATTGGCAGTCCAATTAAAACATTTAGTACTACTGTTGTCTATACTCTTTGCTACTGTCCAACAACTTCGATCTAAGGGCTAAAATCTAATTGTTTGCTCCATGGAAACATCGGTGTGCAGCTGCAGGACTACATTTCCTCCATGTTGAACAGAAAGTCATTGTCAGAAAAGCAGCATTTCAGCTCTGTTCTTCTTTACTCTGTGGTTCAGTTACAGGCTGCGTGTGCAGCTCAAACGGGCAGAACAGAGGGAATAGATTATCAAAGCTGTTATTACCTCTGCCAAGGAGTTTATGTCATCACTCCCATTCGTCTGTCAGCAGGATTATGCAAAAACTACTGGAGCAGATTTTATAAAACCAGCTGGAGGGGAAGTGTATGGACCAAGGCCTTAAATGAACAAAAAACACTGCAGACTAGAACTGTGTCTACTTTCCGTGAAACCAGAGAGCATCAGGTGACTGTAGAATGGTATTGGTCACATTAACTGAGTCACATGACTAACACCTTCATTGCCATAGTAACAGTCAGTTAAAGTGATCACTGGAACCAACTGACTAGCCGGAAGAAACATACAATCTGTGGTTTAATAATACTGTGGAATGAGAAATGAGACGAGAAAACATCCTTTAAAAAAATACAGTAACAGCTGGAAATAAAGACAGCACAAGGGTTACAACGGTAAAAAATGAATCTGATTCAAGGGAAAAGTAGACTCTTTGGCTTGTTACACATATGTGCTTATCATGTGTTGGGGAAATGATTACAGCTTTTAATGTATTTATCAAGTGTCATTTTTGTTTATATTTTTAGTTCACTTTTTGAGTCTAGTTTAGTTTTAGTTCATTTAAGGAGTGCTTGAAGTATTGTGAGAAAGTTCTAGGCACCTTGTTTGTGTTGCCCTGCAGTAGTTATCCAGTTTATAATGACTACACAAATGCTTAAAATCAGCATGGGGCAGAACTTGTAAATATCCACCTTTACTGTTCTATGTGACATTGCATAATGTTAGCCAAATCAATAATGACCTGTGTAGAATGAATCCCAGTTAAAGTCACTAGATCTTATATTATCTGTCCCACATAGTTCACAACATTTTAAGTGTAAATGGAAGTACACATTATTCTCCACTGCATTGTGGAGAAACTGAAATGTTTGTTTATATGTGTTCTGTTTCCCTTTTTGATTGAGAGAAACAGTCAGTATGTCTATGGTCATTTTATACATATCTGCCAAAACAACAAACCCAAGGTGCCTAAAAGTTCAGTACATATTAGGCACCTCGTACTTTAACTACATGTTTCAATGTTTCTAACTTTTATTGTACACGTACCGGTAGTACGATTTTCCTCTGAATGTCTTTTTTATTTATGCTTTAATATACTGGAAGACATGTACTTCATAAATTATCATTCTGTGCTTTGAGAAATTTTGCTGTAGTTGAGTTTGAATCCGTTTGGTTTTGTGTGTTTTTCAGGTATTGTGAAGAAAACTTTTGTTTATAGAGGCTAAAGAACAAATGAATATATGATATCAAATGTGTGTATTGAGCTTTTCACATAATTTTAATCTTTAATTTTAGATTCAGTTTAGTTTTTGTTAATGTTATGAGTACACATGTATTATACAATTTCTTTAAACTATATTTTAATATCTCAAACTTGGATTGTTTAAGAACTCTTTTTTTCCTTTTGATGTTCATTTTGCTTATGTGAAGTGCTTTTGTGTCTAAAATGTGCAACATAAATTAACTTGCTTTGCTTTCAGGAACTGCATTATAGTGTCTAGCTTTTATTTGGTTAGTTTGACTTTTCAGATATGAGGAAAACCTCGATTTACAGAGGAAAGATGAAAATAAAATAAAACTTTTTTTTTATTACATACTGCTCTATTTGCCAGCACAGTCTTTAACACTGTGGTGAAGCCCTCCCCGTCTTATCCTGTCATGTTATGAACCTGTTTAACCTCATTAATGTATGTATGATGTTTATGGTGCTGTTTTAATGTTTTGCCTGCAATTTGTGATTGGTGCTGCCATCTACCTTGGCCAGGACACTCTTGAAAAAGAGATTGTTCTTCTCAACAAGTCTTTTCCTGGTTAAATAAAGGTAAAAAAAAAAAAAGTAAATAAAAACTAACTATGGGTGCATTTAACAACCCTTCCAGTCTTTCCTGGCCTAACTATTTTTGAAACCTGTTACTGGAATGAAAGTCAAAATGCTATACTTTCAAGAAACAACAGCATTTCTCAGTTTCCGTATCTGAAATATTGACTCCGTACAATTTTCTATTTAATATGGGGTTTCAGTGTTTTACAAATCATCACATTATGATTTTATTAACATGTAACACAGTGATTCAACTTTTATATAAACAGAGTTGTATTATTAATAAAGCCCTGTTTACTAACAATACATATTATCCATTAACATCTGGGAAAATAAAAACCTAAGTGATTTTACCTGACAGTCAGTTTCTTTTCATTTATCTTTCGTTGTAGCTTTTCATGAAAAATCTTCTTGCATGGTTTTTAGCCATAGTTCTTATTAATTCTAAATAAATAAATGAGGTTCACCTTTGCAGTGTTCAGTCTGTGGGTCCCAGTGATAGCCATCTGTGCATTCCTACAGAGAGCAGCACAGAGAAAGCAAAGTCTGTGAGAAACCGATGGAAAGAAAGTTGTGAACAGCCCCTCGGAGCCAAGAAGTTGCAAAATATGTTCATACGACATAATAAACTCCCACTGGCAGGACATTAAAAAAAATCAAGATGATGAAGGAGCTTGTTTCGTCTGTGTTCATGTAGCAAAGACTGAGCCAATCAAACTAGAAGTCTGCTGCTGCTACGGGATATGTGACATTTTAAATTACTTTCCCTAAGCCAAATGTCACTTAAAACAGAAATATTTTAAGGCCACTGTTTGGAAAAAGAGTTATTATCATACAGGGAAAAACCTGCATGGAAAATAAAACTGAAGCCTAAAGAAACATGGAATTAGGACTAAAATTACCCCCAGCTACAACTCCTATAAAACACTGGAAAGGAAACACAGCGGTGGAACCAAGGGATGATGGCAGAAAAAGAAGAGAACGGTTTAGGTCAGCATTTCAGCACTAAAATAGTCAAAGTGATGACATATGGGGTGAAAAAAGGAGTAGAAGATGCTAAGAAAAATAAAGGAGTGTGAGAAAAAGAGAAGGAGATGGAAGGTGTCATGCATCCTTACCGTGTAGGTGTCACTTTCTGTATGAGGCTGTGAAATAGCACTGCGAAGGAGCACAGACACACATATGCACACGCACAAGATTGACACACAGGCACCCTGCATACTAATGCGCTAATTGACAGGAGACAGCACAGGACACAAACATGCACACGCACCCACAGCTATCACACAGCTATCACACAGATATCACACAGGGAGCAAAGCCTTGAAGATGACAGACGTCTGGCTTGTGAAGTGCAGAGCAGCCAAGTGGTGAATCTGCAGAAAGGCAGTGGAAAAAGACATAAAAAAGAAACATTAGCAACTCTGAAATCAAATAGTAAAACAGTTCAATTCAGTCTCAGCCTGCAGTGGAGTGTTGTCAGGCAATGTCAATGTTACGAGCTGTTCCAACAGCTGAAATGGATAAATCAACTCTAAGCAAAGCGCTGCAGCCATTTTTGAAGTAGACAGTCAGAACACAAACTGTTGACTTCTTGGATTCGGTTCAGTGCTTGTCAACCAAACAGTTCCCCAACAAGAATAAATGGAATGAACCAGTGCTCCAGGTAAAAACATAAACACTGTGACGTACTCCATCCTCCTGCTGAAAATAACAGTCAGCGTCACAGAAATATTTTCAGATTGGCTCCTCACAGAAAGGCCTCTGTGTCTGCAGACTGGCACACGAGAACTCTCAGGAATTATAGTCTCAGGAACGGCCGCCTCCATAGGCTCAACTCTCACAGCAGCAGCAGCAAGGCTCAGCACATAAACCCAGAGTGCTCACATGTTTTATGACAGCATCTCTTGTTCAGATGCCTCAGTTTCAAAGATGAACTGCACCGCTATTTGTCTGGCACAAAGAATCTACCTGTAAAGATGCCGCTGTGGTGTCACTGCGTTGGAATGGGTGTTTCCCTTTGATACAGCACTCTGTTTCTGAAGCACATTTAGGGTTTTTCATAGAAAAATCTGAATTAGAGCTGGGTGATATATTTTATTGTTTAATTTATTGATGACAATTTATCATAATTGATATTTTTCTTTTGTAAGTACAGTGATGAGAACGTAGATTTTATTTATTTTGTTTATTTTGAATTAAAACTAAATAATAATCAAGATTTAAAAGCAGAGACAAAATGTTTTCATTTTGGGTCAGTTATGGCATTTTCATTTTTCAAAGTTTGAGTCAATGACTAACTTTCCCAAGAAATAATTATTGCCTCTTCCAATTTTATGCTACCACCACATCTAGTAGTATTTTAATTATAATACTTCTCTATTGAATTCATTGCAGAAGAACAATAAAAGCACCACTCAAATGATGGAAACAATCATAAACCTAATTTTTATTAGCGTCACCCAGATGTTATTATAGAAATGGATGAAGTGAACTGAATTGAATTGAAATGTGATGGTGACACAGTGGTGCAGTGGGTAGCACTCGTGCCTCACAACTAAAAGGTCCTGGGTTCAATCCAAACACCTTTCTGTGTGGAGTTTGCATGTTCTCCCTGGGTCTGTGTGGGTTCTCTCCAGGTACTCTGGCTTCCTCCCAAAAACATGCACTAGCAGTTAAATGAATTGGTCACACTAAATTGTACATAGGTATGAATGTGAGTGCGAATGGTTGTCTGTCTGTGTGTCAGCGATGAAATGGCAACCCATCCAGGGTGTACCCCACCTTTACCCTAAGTCATCTGGGATAGGGGCTCCAGCGCCCTTGAGAGGATTTAGGGGTAGAAAATGGATGAATGGAATGAGTAAACTTTCTTCATCCCTTTCAGGGAAAGCTGACCAGCTCATTAAGATGGCTTCAGTCTTCAGTGTTGAGCAGTCTGATGGCGGTGGGGATGGTGATTATCATCATAATTATGCCATGTGGTGTTTGCATGTTCTCCCCATGTCTGCGTGGGTTCTCTCCAGGTACTCCGGCTTCCTCCCACAGCCAAAAACATGTACTAGGTTAATTGGCTAATACTAATTTGTCCCTAGTTGTGAGGGTTGTGTCAGGAAGGGCATCTCACGTAAAAAACCTCTGCCAGATCAAACATGCGAATCATTGGTATTTCGCTGTGGCGACCCCTGAGGGGAGCAGCCGA